>CAMXCT020003253.1:0-70000 GCA_947184155.2 Cladocopium goreaui
GTGAAAGTGAAACACCATCTGGAGAAGTACACCTTCAGATACGTTTCAGATCCATCTTTGACTCAGTCACAGGAGTTGTGGGATTTGAGGGATGAAGACAACTTGGAGGATCTGATTCAGACCAGCTTGGAGAAGGAACCATCCTTGCCCCCTTTGATTTTGCAGGTAGTTCTTGCCCCTCCGGGTCAAACGATCTGGGCACCGAATTTCTATGAGTCTGAGACCCCCCATATCTCTGGTATCTCGTGTAGCTTTGGCCCTTCGTATGGCTATAGATCGCCACTCGCCACATCGGTGGGTCCGGAGGACGTGCCAATCAAGCTAATTCGGAAGCGGACCTTTTTGGAATGGGTTCCGGTGGGGAACGCCAGACCGTATCACACAGCACCTGCCAGGTACAGCGGACCATAGGGGGTAGAGCGGCACCTGCACAGTGCGACCAGTGCGACCAGTGCGACCAGTGCGACGCCGAAAAACGAATCGAACGGAACGGATTGCCGCATTGCCCAGTTTGGTGCTGGTATATTCGGAGACAGGGCAATTTTGAGGTAAATGTTGGTATGGCACCATGGAGCGATGGGTTTCAAAGAAAGGTACTCCAAAATTGTCGAGACGCGAACCTGTGACGGCTGATCGGATGTTCATCGTGGTAATTGGATACGGTTTGTTCACAGAGCGATGTCAACTGGATTAGTGGGGGGTCCTCACGGTTCCTCCCAGCGGGCAACTCACCATGGTTAGGAAAACCACTTACCGACGTCGATATCCCAGATGGTTGGCTCGATTGGTTACAGGTTTGACTTCTACTATTGTGATTTTTGTGATTCCCTTCAACGAATTGACACTTTGGGTATCTTTGGGTCGATGTTTTATTTCTCCCCGAGACTTTTTTGATGCAAGCTGGAGACATCCTTCAATCATCTCGCATGACCTGTTGAAATTGGAGACTTTGCCGCCCATGCCAGATTGCTTACATGGAATTCGTGCTTCTACATATTAATATACTCAACACTTTTCGTGGCAGTTTAGGTGATGCTGACCAACACACACTCAGATTGCTACGAAACAACAAATAGCATAAAGTTGCAGGTTATCATCGTCATTTGTCCCATTATGTCCCATTCATATTCCATTGAATCACCATATCCCCATTCTTGGGATCGGCAGGACAAGTTGCAACCAGTTGACACTGCCAACAATATAGAATATCATGAGAGGTAGCGACAGCTGCCTGAGTTTCGCCAAACAGATAGAACAGTAATATCCAATCGTGAAATAGCGATATATTGTCTATATATATATATATTGCATTTCTCTTTTCTTGGGATTACTACTATGTACATATATATATATATATAATATAATCATAGCTATCATGAATATCTATAAATTCCCAGACGTGGTAACTTTCACAGGACCCCCCTACTGTACATTTGGGGCTAAAACCTCAAAATGATCCGGATCCCGGATCGTGGTGACTCTCCGAGTTCAAACCAAAAAACGCTGGGACGCTGTGGTTATGGGTCAAAAGCCCGGTGCCCAAAGGGTACCCTAAGTTATAGCTGGAAATATGGATGTTTATTCCTCAAAATATGGTGATAATAGGTTTTGACCCATCCCCAAGTATCTCTCTATACACCGTATAGACATAGATTACAGTACATTGCAGCACAGCAGAATACATTACACTACACTACATTACATTACATTACATATATATATATATACATACATTATGCATCATATATGTGTGAATATTCATTCATGTCTATAATGGCTATTGGACCCACCCTGGCAATGGCCTAACGGCTTTGCTGGCAACAGCAGTCCATCGTAATTTTACATTCCATAGTTATGGACTATGTTTTTTTGGATTATGACAATAGTCAGTGGACAAATTGATCCTGTAACAACGACTGCCTTTTCACCATTCTCAAGCTTCATGCCCCCCTGGTTCGACGTGGATTTGAGGGTTGTGGCCTTAGGTTCAGGTACCTTCAGGTTCGGTTTGGTTTGCCCGGCTCACTGTGGTGCATCCCTTCCTTGCCTGTTTGGCCTTGTCCCTGTCTGGTCTGTGTCTTGGGGTGGTTTCGACTTCGGGTTTTGGATTTTACCTGTTTTCCTGGGTTTTCCACAACTCTTCTGTCACTCCACCGCCTCCTCTACCCACTTGTCGCCCCAGGGCTCTTTCTAGGCTCTTGCCTATCTGTATGAGCACCCACTCCATACTGGTCAGCGCCATTAGGAGTGCGGTTGCCAGCCTTAGGGCTATTGCCAGCAGTCTTGAGGCTGCCTTGGACGGAGCTGAGGCCGTATCCTCTGCCTTTGCTGGCCCTGAGGCCCCTGTGACAGTAGCCTCACTGGAATTGGACTTAGAGGCATCTGCTATCTCTGCGTTTTCCGCTGGGGCCTCTTCTGGACCTTCAGCTTCCCGCGTTTCAAGCCACGACGAGATTGCTCAGCTTCTTACTGCTGCCCCTCCTGCTTGTCACCAAATCTGTGCCACTTTGCAGTGCCCCCCTGAGGAGAAGAGGTCCAGAACCCAGAGAGCCTGGGAAGCTGGTCTGTGGGCAAAGGCCACTCTCACAGGACAGATCGACCGTCCTAGGCCTACCCCCAAGCTTGACAAGAGGCCCACTGTCTACGTCATCTTGCGGGCTCCTGGCATCTCTCGCCCCACCAGGGTATCTACCTCTTCAGAATACTTTCAACTCATTCCCAGGTTCACGCCTGATTCCGTCTCTCACTCATTCCCCTCACTGGCAGAGGGAAAGGTGTACTGCCTGGCCGCGGAAGTTGACTTTCCTGAACAAAGGTCTCAATGATGGAGGCACCTACGGAAGTGTTTCGGAGCTTGGAGGAGGTCCGAACTCTCGACCAAGGGCCAGTCCCTACCTATGTTGTGCAGCTCCCGGAGGTAGTAGATGCGGCAACAGACTCGACTCTCCCTTCCATGGAGGTTCTGGCTATTCCTGTGCTCTCTCGGAGCTCTGGTGTTCTGATGGCTCTGCCGGCCGACTCCCTTCCTCCAGAGGTGGCCTATCCTGTGGATCCTCCTCTGCCTCAGGCACTGATAGGACCAGTCAAGGAGATTTTGGTGACAGCCGCTGCGGACGACGAAGAAAGCCTGGAGAAACATTTAGACTTGCAGCTTCAATGTATGCTGGTGGACTTCGATGTTGCCATCCTTCCCAAGCTACGGCGGTTAGACCCGGTCACCGAGGGGCCAGGGATCCACTGTTTCTCGACAGGAGATGTGGACATTTTCCCTTCTTCCCAGGAGTTGTTGACCGCGACCTATGCCTGGATTCAAGAGGAGCAGGAAGGCAGGGTAGGCTACTACTCGGCTATGGAGGAGCTTCCCCCAGAAAACCCCAGAGGAGTCCCGAAGCAAGCAACGGCCAAAGCCAAGCAGAAGGCAGCAGCAGCCCCAAAGAGAGTTTCCACTGCGACCCTCTCCCAACAGCTGGCTGTTCTAGCCGAGTCCATTCCAGCCCTATCTTCATCATTAGTCGAGATGCAGAAGAGACAAGACAGCCTGGAACAGGCCCTGTCCCGTCGTCCGGCAGCCCCTCCCCCTGCTCCTCATCGGTTGGATTTTGGTCAGACAGGTCAGTCTCCCAAAAGGACCATTCCCCCTCCTTCCAAGTTTCTCGCAGCGGTTGGTCCCCCCCCAAAGTTGAGGAGCCCTCAGAAGCCCCAGAAGGTGGAGGAGATGCCAGAGGACGAGCCCCAGGGGCTTTTGGAGGAGTTGGAGGATGTCCCACCCGAGGAGCAACAACATACCGTGTCACAGATGCTGGTGAAGCAGCAAGTGGCCCTCAACTCCCTTGTGGCTCATCTTGCAAGTCAGGATGGACTTCACGACCTAGGGGTATCAGGATCAGCCTCTTCAAGCATCTCCCTGAAAGGTTCAGCCAAGCGAGAACGTTTGCTCTCAGACCTGGCCGCCAGGCGCAGCGACTTCTTCTTGAAGGTTGCACAGAACGCCCACAGGCGTCTCAAGCCCGCAGAAGCGGTGCCCCAAGCCCTCGAGGAGTTTCCCCAGAAGGCCCTCTTCACCAAGTACCTGGAACGACAGGGAGGATACACAGGTTATCAACGAGAGCAAGGGCTTACCATGTGGCTGCTGGGTCACGTAGCAGATCAGATGCTGCTAGGAGATGTGAAGGGCGCCCAGGAGATGTTGGCCTTGGCGATGGTAGCAATAGAGCAGAGTGCTATGGACAATGGCAAGTGGGAGATAGCATGGGTGTTAGCACTTCAAGAAGATCCCCCCCATCAGCTCTTTGCTCACCGCCCCATAGCAACGAACCCCAGGCTGAGGGCCTTCAGCCCCCTGTGCCCTGCCGACTGGGGAGCCATAGCTCTTGCCTACGTCAAGGAGCTGGATCTTCTCTCCAGCAGGAGACAGGAGGCTCTTCCCAAGAAGCAAGGTGGTGGGAGGCAGGAGGAGGAAGCAGCCGACCCTACAAAGAAGCCAAAGCAGCCCACGTTCCCCCGAAAGCCAAAAGCACAAGGAGGGCAGAGCTCAACAGAGACTGCATGAAGCAAGCTTCACTGGGCATCACAAAGCTGAGCCCTTGTTCCCTCAGGATCGTCCCAATGGCAAGGCCTAGTCTAACCTCTTGGAATTTGGTTTTCCTTTTCCCCTGCGAGGCCGCTGGACTTGTGGCCAAAGATCCGCCCCCTAATTGGTCTTCACTTCAGACCTTGTCCTTCCTGCGTTGGACTTCCACCTTGTGTCGTCAAGTGCTCCGCAGCTGCATTCCACTTGCCCATTTCCTGTGGCAAACTCTCCACATGACCAGAATGCCCGAAGAGGCTTCTGTAAAAGCTTTGTTCCCAATCCCCTTGCCTGAGGAAGGAGTCCTTACAGTTTCTAGCGGTGCGGGGTCCAGAGAGAAGTGGAGGAGATTTTTTGACCAGGTGGTTCATATCACTTTGATGGCCTTGAATCTCTGGTATTTCGGTTACGAGTTTCCCCCTCTCTCTCAGTTGACTTTGGCACTTTCTTCTCCTCAAGCGAGAGTCCTTGATGGAATTTGGAATGTGGTCGAGGCTTTCGGTAGCTGTGAGGATAAGTTCCAGATCCCTCTCAGTGGCCGAAAATGTTCTTTTTTGGTTTTCCAGCTGGCTGACTTAAGTGACCTGGTTTCTTGGGAGGGCCATGCTGGTGCGTCCTACTCTGGCGGTTTCAAAGGTTCCGAAGAGTCCTTGGAGTCGCTTGTGCATGTGCCTGCCGATTTGTTTGGAGCGCCTGAATTAATACCTTGCAGCAGCCTGAATTTAGACCGCCTGAAGATCGCCGGAAGTGCTCAGTGGGGTCCTCCTTTTCACATGTCAGACTCTTTAAGGATGGCTTTTTGCGAATCTGTTTTTGTGAGATGGACACGAAACCAAAGGACTCCTGATGCGCCCGACTTGTACAAAGAAGATTATCAGGCAGTAAGGGGCTGGTTGATGATTTGGGATGCCAAAGGTTTGTTTTGCTTGCGTGATGAGCCCCTGCAGGAAGAGGAAGCTGACCTCTCCTTGAAGTTCTCCAATTGCCATAAGAACTTGGACTTAGATCGTTTGACCAAAAGTCCCAGGTCGAAGAATTTTGTCGAGGGCACCATCCCGGGTGCCTCCCAGTGCTTCCCACCGGCTTTGATGCGGGCCGACCTTGAGCTGAGGCTAGCTGGTGACAGGGTCCGCATTTTTGTGTCAGATGGTAAGGATTTCTATTCCCAGATGAAGGTCACACCAGAACGTTTGGCCACTAATGCTCTCTGGCCTTCAATTTTCTGAGAAGAGCGTGAGGGTACGATAGACTTGGTGTCTTGGTGTGAAAAGAACCTGGAATGGGAGAAGTATGACCGCTTGACACATGTGGGCCTCTCCAAGCCTGATAGTTTGCTTAGGCCACAAGAGCGGCAAGACATGCCTGACATGTTTCAAGGCTGCTTTTCCAATATGCTCCAAGGCGACCGTCTTGGTGTTGAGTTTGCAGTTGATGCCCATAGGAATCTGCTTAGGAGCCATGGACTTTTGCATGACCGTGATGAGCTCAGAGCAGATAGACTTTCCCAGGGTAGGCATCTCGCTCCGGGCCCGGTCATCGAGAACTTTTATGCTGTTTCAGTTCAACACTGTTCAAACAAGCTTGAAGCATCACTAGCTAGCCAGCTTTCCCAGGTTGCCATGAAAGCATATGATAACCGGAAGTTGTTTGGTTCAGCTGAGAATGATGCAGTAGGCGCTGACGAAGACGCAAGTTTCAAGTTTGTTGACAGAAACGACGTGTCAGGAGACGATCCACGTGTGTTGTCCTTGTCCCATGTCTCCCGACTCAGCCAGAGCTTTTTGGAGATCAGGTTTGAGAAGGAGGGCCCACAAGTTAGCTATGATTCCCTTGGCCCAGAGACCTTGACTGGAACGACTCTGGTCTGGCGCGCCTTGGTCTTGAATGACTTGGTAAGTGACTCAGGGTCCCCAAGACGTCTTGAACACCTGCGCAGAAACAAGATGCGTCGTTTGGAAGAAATGCAAAGGTTGCTGGAAATGATTGAGATCTTCCAGGAGCCACAGGCAGCAGGCCTTGAGGGCCCACTCCGCAATGAGGTTTTGCTCAATGCTTGTTGGAGGCCAGTCGCCTTTTGGACTTTGAAGAGACCAATGCATAGCAGTGGCCTTGAGACTCGTCTTGGTTCTGCCCTCACGGAGATGCTTATCTTTTTCAACTTAGAGTTTCCTCAGGTTATGGCCTTGGACTCAAACGTTGGATTTTTTGTCTCAGTAAAGAGCTTCCCTCCGCCTTATGGACTTAGACCTTGCGTGCAAAAGACAGGGGCCTTTGTCGTTGTTGGGCATCTAAACCTGGCCTACCAGTTTGCCACCACACGTCTGAATCCAGCTGATCATCCATCTAGGGGAAACATGATTCCTGAGCCTTCCCAACAAGCTTGGCCTCCTGAATTTCTCTTTGAGGAGTCTCTTCAGGAATGGTTGGGTTCTGAGCGGAGTTGGCGTTTTGCCCATGTCAGTGTTAAGCACTTTCCTTACTTGAGCCAATCTGCATCTCACTCCGTCCTTCGCTGTGTGTTTGACTGTGGCTCGACTTTGGGTTACCCGGGAGGAGGTCCTTTGTCTGTCAGCGGTTCAACTCGGTTGGTTTGGATTTGGTTTGGACTTGCCATCAGTTTCCTCTCAACCTTTTCTCAGTGGGCCGGGTGTGTCTCTGTCTGGGCTCCTTGTCGAAGGTCTATGCGGGCCCCTGCCAGGTTTTGGATTTCCGTTGGACTTGTCCTACAGGTTCAGGTAGGTTCATGTGTGAGCCATGGCCCTGCGCTGAGCTTCCGGTACCCTGGCGATGTGAGAAGTGCAGCACTGCACGGTGCATCAGACCTTCCGGAAGGGAGTCCTGTTTTTGGTAAGACACAGGTCTGCAGAGACAGACATTCGTCTGACTTCGACAGCTGGCTTCATGATAATGGGTCGTACCTGGAAAAATTGACTGGACCTACAGAGGTTGACTTTGAGTTTCTCAACTTACAGCTTGAGAGGTATGGCCAGTCTTTGTATTTGCCAGGACGGCCTTACGGCCGCTACGCTGAGACAAACAATAGAGTTTCCGCGAGAAGACAAAGGGTCCAGCGCATGCTGAAACAGGCATGGGGTCTGACCTATGCCAGGGTCAGACATGAACCTCAAAGCCCTCATGTAGCGTTTCTTTGGCAAGCACCTCTTAGCATGACTATCACAGCTTTTTACTGGGGATGGTTGGGAGAAGCAGGAATTTTGGCGTTATCCACGGATGGTCTCTCAAGGATCGGAGAAGCTACGACAGCTGCCCGAAAGCAACTGGTCCGATTTCGAGACATCGAGTATACCGTTGAATTTTTTCTGCTGCAGATTGATGAACCAAAAATGAGATTCCGTGCCTCAGGGCAACAGGTGGCAAAAGTTGATCAACCCCAATTGAATGCCGTGATATATCTGGTTTTAGGCCGATTGTGCTCTCATCAGCGCCTATGGCCGTTTTCAGGACAAATCATGAGATCAAGGTTCCGAAAACTTTTGTCTGCAAATGGCCTGGAGCGAGTGCCTCGAAGTATTTCCAAGGGCCTTGACTTGGGAAGCCTTCTTGCTGGAGGAGCCTTTCGGCTGATGCTGGTGAAGGACAACCCAGACCTCACACGCAGGAGAGGCAGATGGTGTACAATCAAAATAAATGAGATAGAAGTGCAGGAGGTGTCAGCGATTCAATTCACCTCACATTTGCCAAAGGATGCATTGAAACAGATTCCTGATGGGGTCGCAATTTTTCTTTGGATGCTTGCGCATGTACAGAGTTTAATTAGGATGCAGATGCCACCAACCGTCTGGCCAATTCTGTCCAGGAAGAAGCAACCAAGTTTGAAACGAATGGGTGATGCAGTGGTTTTTAACCGGATGAAAATGTTGGGCGTTGATTTGACACTTTTGGCTGCAAACGGCCGTGTCATTACTCCTGCAGCATGTGGAGAGAAAAGATGAGTGACTGGCTTGAGTTGTTGATCCTGTAACAACGACTGCCTTTTCACCATTCTCAAGCTTCCCATATCCCACTCCACCCTTTGCTTCTTCCTGGGGTGTTGATTTGACACTTTTGGCTGCAAACGGCCGTGTCATTACTCCTGCAGCATGTGGAGAGAAAAGATGAGTGACTGGCTTGAGTTGTTATAAAATATTACTGTAACGGAATCCATTGATTAGTCCAGAACCGATATAATTTTGTTGTCGGACTAATTTATGGATCACATTCATATGACCCAGACAGGTCATGGGCAAATCCTTAGCTGTTTCGATTGGGGATGAAGTGATACGTTCTATCTTGCGATGCTGCGATGCAACATAGTTTGTTAACTCAACATTATATAGTCAATAGTCGGTCGACATTTAGCTTCTCTGTGACCCTGGGGTCACATATTCCATCACATCACTTCGACCAAATGTGGCACCTTCAAAGTCGTATCTTGTACTATTCATACTGGCAAAAGCAGAGGCTCAACAGGAACTTTATCCGGATGACAGCAGCAGAAATCAAAAGCAAAACAAACACATGCAGACAGTAAATTTTGTCGCAAACTCAAAATTCTAGCGAGCGCTTTTTGCTGACTGCGCCGGTTTTTCTGCTGCGTTGAGTGTGTTGAGACGTTGAGGACGGATAGTAAGAGGTTGCATCTGAGTGGAAAAGGCAAGGGAACATTGTTCAAATCAGTGTGCGGATTTGTTTGCTCCTATGTAGGATTAGTTGAACGTAACTTCCACAGGACACCCCCTATCGTTGGGTTCCTGTCAATTTTTCCAACTAAACCAGTCCGTTGACCTTTAGAAATCCAGTAGCGTAGCTGACCTCAGTCTATTCACAACATTTGAAGTTCTGTTGAGGGGACCCTAACATCATCAAACATTGGTCATTTACGTCATTTTGAATCGGGAAACCAAACCCTTGGAGTGTCCAGATTTTGAGAACCGCCTTTTTCCGCAAGAGGAACAAAGCGGAATCCTATCTCCACAACCAACAGCATCTCAGGGGAACTACGAGGGGGGAACTATCATATTTGAGTGGTGGGCAAACATAGGGGTTTGTCGTGAAGTTCAAGCAAGAGATCATGTTATCACTTAATACTGTCTTTGGAAGGTATATCATCCAATTTGGAGGTTTCCTAAAATGAGGGTACACCTAAATCATCCATTTTATTTTTGGGTTTTCCATTATAAAACATCCATTAATAGGGGTACCCCCATTTTAGGACACTCCCATTTGAAAGGACCAACCATCGCAGGAAATCTAATTACTCACGACGTGTGCAATCAACCATTGATGGTGACCTTGTCGCTAGTAAGTTGGATAACAGCACGCTGCCAACGTGATTTCATGAGTTGCTTGAAGATTTATGTTTCTCCAATCTTATTGAACTTAGTTATCCCTTCCCCCATCTTCCCCTAATATTAAACAACCAAACCATGATTTAGAAGGGGGATTTACGCATATCTGGGACCTTTTGGGGTTTCTAATATGGGTCCAAAGTGTCCATGCCATTCGCAGGATTTCCTCCGTGCAGAGCCACCCATGACGGGTTTTGGGGCAGACCCTTGGTCGCTGGGCTGGAAAATATCCCGTTACCTGAACCAAACATATTTAAATTAACATAAAATAACTATGTGGATGGGTTGATTCAAGGAGTTCTACTGTTATGCCTATGTGGCTTCTTGGGGCTGATGAACAAAGCTCATTTATAGCAATTTAGCAGCCTAAAAGGTGGCCCTTTGTGTACGGAACAAGGGCCCAAAGCACCAAGCATTGGTTGATGATGTTCCCAGCGAACTCAACCTTTAGTTCGGGGGATTTTCCAGCCGCGTTTGAGTACCAATGAGGGACATGAAACCAACCATTGATTGGAATATGACCTTAAACTTTGTTGATTATAACTTTGGACTGACTGGAAATCCCCCACATGACTGTAAACTCATAGAATTTTTATAAAGGTTTTGATATATGTTATATGATGGGATCTGGACGAGTTGTAGATCAACCTCACAGCCACTTCTCAGTGTTTTTTCCTTACTCCAGGTGAGCGAATTATTACAATGTATCCAGGTTAGGGATGTAATGAGATATGATGGGATAAACCATTCCCATTCACCAATCATTTGGAGATAATTTTACCACATCCCATAGTGATTCCAATTGGGGATAGGAATCCTGTTGCACCATGATTCTCCATGTAAAAACTACTCGTCTCCCACTCGTCTCCACTATTTTGTCTCCACTATTTTGTCTTTATCTACCCTCTGGTAATTTAACAGTTCGCTATTGAAAACAGCCATAGAAATAGTGGATTTTCCCATGAAACATGGTGATTTTCCATCGTTTTTTGCATGTTTACCAGGCCGGGTCATCTGTAAAGGGATCATGTTCAAAAGGATAGAAAAAAATCAAATTGCCATAGGTCAACAGACTCAACATTTCGTCAACAGTGACGGATCCATTTTTTTTGTTTCACGGCTCGCCAAACGTGATGCTCTTCATCTTGGGGACAGAAACACTGGCCTTTCTTGGATCAGAAATGATGATAATCTGGGGATTTGACTGATCGATTTTTCAATCAGATCGATTTTTTAGATTCGGATTAGGGAATCTGTTTTTCAGACTATCCAGATGTGTTTTTTTTCAGAAACCGATTTTCACGAGTCAATTATCCAAAGTGGCCGGAATCCGCAAGGGATTTGACAACTGCCCTAGGTATGCGATGCAGCTTCCGTATCAGTGGGACTTTAAGGATCCCTTCGAGGACTTAAGGAATCTCGGCTTGATTGCAGCTGCCTGATAGAACAACACATCGGCACCAAACATTGATTGGATCCCTAACGTTTGCAACAATTTTGAGCTTAAACAACGGCTGGATTTCCTTTATAGTTAACCCCAACCATGAGCAGTTGACAAAGAGATCACCTGAGGGCTGCCATTGAGACGTTGCGCGGCAAGATTCACGGCATCGATGCCAGAGAGTTGCAACAGAAAGATAGCTGCTGGGCGAATATCGACAGTGGGTATCTACAGATCAACTTGGGATCAAACGATTGAATTCAACTTGACCATTTCTAATATTAAATCATCAAGTCTTAAAGGGTTGATGATTGTGAAGCATATCTGGACATGGGCGGAACAAGGAAAAGCGTGGCCACCGAGACAATTCGGGACGTAAGGAAGAATTTGGCATAGATTTTGATCGGCGATTCTGGTTGTTTTTGGTTTTAGCAAGGGGGTCTTATTTCGAACTGCTCCCATCTGTGGTATTTGCTGCAGCACAGTAGCAATGCACCAATCAACACTGCAAAAGGCCCAAAGGAACTTTGTCGGTAAGTATGACCAATGACGCCGTTGATGCATCAAAAAGCAATGGGAGTTGCTTTTCAAATGAACCTAACCATGAAGTCTGAAAAGTCGTTTTTTGGACTATCATACTACGTCCAGCATCTCCTAAAATTCCGAAGCCAAAACTCACCAAACAACGAGCAACCACCATGGCGCGGTGATCCTGGTGCGAGGGGAACATGCCACTGAAACCGCACGCCTGGTCCGCCTTCGCAGCCTGGGTTGCTGCTGGTTTGGCTAGGAATTCTCAGCATGGAACCAGCTGAGGTAATTTGAAAACCAACTGAACAGTTCTGTGATTAGGATTCGCTGCCAAAAAAAGGGCCGAAAGGAAGTAGGCATGGATGATTGACTCACGAAACCATCGGTTTTGACAACCCAAAAGGCAATCGAACCAAAAAACATTGGGCTACATCAGGCACATTGGAACATCCATACAAAGTTTGAAAATGGAGTGGTTGCAATTTGATTTCACAACAAACATATGTAGCTCAACGCTGGAATTCACGTGCGGAAAGTCTCCCAGTTCGCAGAATTTTCAGGATTAAGTAGGACATTTTGGACATTTGGATATTTTGGACATGGTTTGTCTTTTGGGATGGTCTTTAAAACCCCTTTTTGGAAAAGATTTTCCGAGATATCGAATGATATCGATCCCACGGCACCAGATATCGATGCCAGTAGTGAATTCGACCCGAGGCTGGGTAAAGATTGTGAAGGATTGTGAAAAGCCGTTGAAATCGGCCGTCGCGCGCTGCCTGGACTGGTGGCGCATGCATTTTGGTGGCGAGTTCCCGGTGTACATTACGAAGTTCAGCGGATGGAAGAAATTCGCCAAAGACATCGGAAAGGAAGAGACGCGGGAACTCTTTGGCATGTCTCAGTCGCATGGCGTTTCAGAAACGGGACCAGGGGATTGGCCAGGAGTTCCTGAGAATTGATGTGGTAAATCCAATGCCATAAATCATCCCCAAGTCATCACATTGTTATGGGTGCTATAAACCATCCCCATGGTAGGTTTATGACAGTTTCCCACATTGTTTGTCTATTTTTTTCCGGGGTTGGTTAATGTTCTATTTTTTCCGCATCACCTAACTATTTGCAACAGACATTTAAAAGTGATGTTCAAAATCACCAAACCCAGTATTTTTTGGATCTCAAACCGCTGAACTGTTTCGGTGGAGGTTTGCATATGTTGGAAATCCTGAGGATCGCAAGATCGCATCATGGATCGTGTACCCAAACTTGACATAAGGGGGCCCCAAGACATATAAACATCCACTATCAACAACCTAAATTAAGATGATTTTCCAACTTTTTGGGACGGTCCAGTTTGAAACTCTTTCTCCCTCCCTATCAACTTCAGGATGAGCTTAATCTGTCACTAATATTCTAGAAGACAAAGGTTTTCGATTTAGAATGGTTCCAGGCACCCCCACGATGGGAAACCCAGGGCCACCCTTTGTGATTTTTCACATCCGTGAGAACGATAAGAAAAGGAACCCAGGTCCCATGGGGGTCCACGGTGCCTCGACTGAAAAAACACCGAAGAGGGATCTCATCATTTTGATCGACGGTCTTGTTTGTGCTAACGCCGCCCATGACGACGTGGTCTCTTTTGGCGGTTTTTGGCAACCAATCCCTTTGGGACTGGACGGACAGCAGTGGCGCTGAAAAAAGTTGCCAAGGATTGGTGGCAGTGCCACAAGTGATGGAACACTTGAAAGAAGTTGTTTGACCAGCACAGACCGCAGAGAAAGGAGAAGTGAGTTTGCATGACCATGAGATGATGTTCATGATTAATCATGATTACAGAAAACTGTTGGTTGAAGACCAAAAACCTTCAAACGTCTCGCATCCGCGTTCCCTTGTTTACAAAGGGGATGTTCCTTTGTGGGTTTGTCCCAGATCCCGGGAATCAACCACATGATCAATCATTTCCGGATGTGATTGTCATTTGTCCTAAGGAGACCATTCTTTCAGAGGGTGCTAGATCCGGAAAATCCGAACGATAAGATGGCTATCGAGGCAAGGCTTGGGTCCCTAAGACACCCCAAAAAACTGATGTGGCTTATATTTTTTTCAGAGGACATGATCTCCTTGGTTGGGTCATGACAAGTTTGCATTTGGATTTGAACATAGGGTACCCAATTTGGGGATCAAACAACAACTTATCATTTTTGCAACATTTTCACCACCCTTGAATATGGCATCCCAAAAAATGTGGATTATCATTTTTTGTTTTCTAACAAAAATGTAATTTTCGGATCTCGACATTTTCACGACCCCTGTGCAGGAACATAACAACAAGAAGGCGGGCCAACATTGAAGGGGTCAGCACGACATCCCTAACCTTGGAGAGGTCGTTTAATCGTTTCGTTTTTTGCTATACATGGAACAAACATAACCAGCAAAGGATGTGTTTTTGTGAACTGCCAAAGATTGACTATGGATAAAAGATGAAGGTGGGACAAATTTTTACAGCACATTTTTCTTAAATTTATACCAGTAGTACCGGACAAGGCGGTGGCGGAAGTTTCAAAAATAGGAAAACCTATAGGAGCGGTTGGTTGTTGTGAATCACGGATGGCACAGCGAAGCCGCTATAGGTGCTTGAGGGCTCCTCTCTTTCTCTCTCTTTATCTGACTATCTACTTACCTACCAGCCTATCTTCTATGTATCTATGTATCTATCTCTCTATCTATCTATCTATCTCTCTCTCTCTCTATCTATCTATCTATCTATCTCTCTCTCTCTCTCTATCTATCTATCTATCTATGCGAATAGAGTGTAAGCTACGGACCAATGTACATTATCACATAAGTCACTCTAAGACTCGAAGCCAAAGGGTTGTGACAATCGCCCTTTTGGCTCAAGACCCACTGCAGCAACAGGGAAAAGGAACGCCATGCGGAAGCTGTCGTCGTTGTGAAGCCATCACTGGAACAACAAACATCAACATCAATTACTGGAATATAATCGGACAGGCAATCCCCGATTTGCAGGTTATCAGCCGTAGGACTCCTACGGAGCCTACGAGCGGGTAGCCGTGGGCCTTACAGATGACTGAACAGGATAGCAGCGATAATGCATTTTCTTTCTCTGGACATGCCGTTGCACCAGCTGCCGGCACGCAGTCAAATTCTTCACAGAGTATCGACACTGGTGGAAGCGATGCCTCAGAATTGAGAACAAGCCAACCCAGGCGACAACTGGTTGCTCCTAGAGGGAGACAAATTTCGACAATGCAAGCAATTGAAGATAGGGACAGCACACCTGGAAAGAGAAGATCATCTGCACGACAATTGTCGCCTCCGATGACTCCAAGGACCAAGGCAAAGACTACGTCGTCGAATCCGCCTTCACCGATTCAGGACGCTACTCCATCAGGGACAGGATCTTATCAACAAGTGAACGCCCCATCAAGTGGTAGCGACATCTTCACTGCCTATCAGAGTGAATTAGCTGAATACAAGACATCACTGGAAAGGGCCACTGAAGAAGAATCCGTACTTCAGGCAAGATTGAGCGAGACGACAGCATATGCCTATCAACAATTTAATTTCTTGGAAAGCACCACTCATCAAGAGATGATGTCGATGACCGAACAACTCCAGATGCTGAACTTCGAGTTACAGGCTGCACAACAAGAAGATGAAGGTGCGACCTACAGGATCGAAGAGTTGGAAAGGTATCAGACTATGTCGAATGAAGCTGCATCTCATTTGGAATTCAAATATTCACGACTACGTTCGGAATTCGATGAACAAATGGGACAAGCAAACGCAATTATGGTACATGTGGGAACTGATGCGAATGCTCACATTAATCAACTCAGACTGGAACTGGAAAACGCAGAGATGAATGCCAAGCAAGAAGCTCTAGCAGTCGGCTATGCTAATGACCAAACATGTGCTTTGCAGATCGAGATGCTCGAGGTTGCCAATCAGAACCAGACGATGAAGCACACCATGGCCATGAATGTCAGGCGACTGGAAACTGAGTTAGATGCTGCTGACATGAAGAGGGACGAGATCATGAAGGAGTTCCGTAGTAACATAAGATCTGAACATGACCGTTATGCAGAATGTGAACATCACTTAGCTTTGGAAGAATCACAGCTTCGATTACAGGTGATCCACAGTGAGAACTTACAATCTCGACTAGCGATTTCTGAGAACAGGGTTTCTGAAGAATCTCTAGCTGAATCAGGTGGCATGCGGGACATGAGGATCATGGGACTACGTTCTGAACTACACATGAAACAAAGTCTTTTAGATCGAATGCAACAGCAACTGACTGAATCGAAGAATCAGTATCATGAACTTTCCTGTCAACAAGCCAGAAGATCTTCACCGAGCAGATCACCGCATGGAGGACCTCTATACGAGATGTACATGCAAGCCGTGCGTGAACGTGACAGCTTGAAAGAATCCAAGGCCGAAGTTGACAAGTTGTACTTGCGGAATAGATCTGAACTCATTGATACTGAGGACCTGCTCAAAGTATTCCAGCGAAATTTTGATGAAACTGGTAAGAAATATCAAGATGCTCTGAACAAGATCGATCACATGAGCAACAATCCGAATGTGACGAGTACCTTGTTTGACAGTTTGCACAATGAACTCAATGACAGGGATACAGCTATTGCTCGCCTTCATACTGAACTTGAAGCCCAAAAGGACTCCCTTGAGCGTGCTCACAGGGATGCAGGTAAGTCCATCAAGATGTTGAACGACAGAAGACTCGTGATCAAAGGTGCGACTGACTATTCCATTCCTGAAAGCCATTTGACCGAGATGCATCAATTGGCCAATGAGCGTTACGCTGAGGTAGAAGAAATGTCGAGCACTATTGCTGCCCTGAAGTTGGAAAACCAAGCTCATTCTTCTTCATCAATGAATAGACCGACTACATTACATGGGTACCCCAGTAATGCCATGCCTCGGAATGAATGTGAAGAGAAGTGTGCCAAACTGAAAGCAGAGTTGGACGAGATGAAGCAAGAGAGGAACGCTGAAGTTCGAAATCTTCAAGATGAGTTGAAGAAGATGGAAGATCGTAAAGATTACTATAAGAACAATTTCTCTCAAGCTGAAGATCGTGCCAATGATGAAGAGCAGGAATACCGAGCAGAAGCTGAAGCCTTCGAGAAGCTCAGGAACGAGTACAACACAAATGTCAAGGAGTTGGAGAACCTTGAAAGGGATAGATCCAAGTCATCTGTATCTCTAAGAGAAGCCGAAAAGATCAGCCTCCAACCCTGGCCTAAGACCACTGAACTTTCATCCTGGAAGGGAAGTGTCGTTCATGAAGTTTGCGTTGCAAGTGGAGATCGAAACTATGAAGATTGGAAGGCGTGGTTAGCTCCGTGTCTTGCAGATCAACCTGACTTGGAGGCGCTGGCCAAAGCTCCTGATGTGAGATTCCAATCCATTGATGCCAAGCTCTCCAATGCCTTGAGGAAAGTCATTGACAATGCTGGGGACAAGTCCATGCAAGTGAAGTATGACATGTCCATGAAGAACCAATTGTATGGGAGAAGTGGGGACTTCATCAAGGGACGAGAACTATTTGCAATGATATTGATTAGCTTCAAGTCACCTGACCACACTGAAGTTCTCTACAATGCCCATCATTTGTATATGTTCAACTACTATGGAGATGACCAACTTGAGGCCTTCTACAACAAGTGGCTTGACATCGTATACAATATGAAACATGATGATCTGCCTTCCAACAATTCCCTGCGTGACACATTGTTCCGGAAGATTGAACATTCAAAACTTATGGCCTTCGATATCAACCGATACAAAACCTTTGATGAAGGGCATCATGAGAAGACCTATGCTTACCTAACTGGTATGATCAAGGGATACATAGCACGAGGGAAGCAAGAACGACTGTTGAAAGATAGAGAACGTGCAGTGAAACTGTCATTGTCCTCTAACAAGACGACACCTGCCTTAGAAGATGCAGACAAGCCTGCCGCTCCCGTCAAGACCAAGAAGGAGAATGAAGCGGCCGCATCGTCTACAGGTGATCCTCCCAAACGTCCTAAGGCGAAAGCGAAGAGTGAAGCTGCATCGGTACTTCCTACACCTTCTCCGAAATCCCATGCCGACAAGAACAACAAGAAAGGCAAAGGTGGGAAGGGAAGATCATCTTCACCCGTTGACAAGAAGAAGATTTTCTGTAACTACTTCTTCAATAAAGGAGGATGCAACAAAGGTGACAAATGTCTTTACAGTCATTCTCAGAAGGTCTATGATGCCAAGATGAAAGGTAAGAAAGGCAGAAGCGGAAGTCGAGATTCATCAAGAGGGAAAGGTAGAGGAAGTTCATCTTCAGCTGGACCCAAAAAGAAGGTATGTTGGAATTGGCAAGAGGGTACCTGCAAGTTCGGAAGCAAATGTAAATTCCTGCATGCAGATAAATCGCCTTCAGCATCCTCAGAGAGAACCAGCAAGAAGACACCAAAGAAGAAGGCGACTCCCATTACCATTGATTCCTTCTTTGATAGCGACAATGAAGATTCTATGGATTATACCTCACCGAGGATAGCCAGCACAAAGAAGTCTTCTGATGATCGCAGGATCTCATTTGATCTGGAACCTGAAGTGCACGAGATCGCCATTGAGGACTACCAGGAGGGACTACCCAAACGTACGTATCGTGACCCCAACAATCAGTATGTCTTCTGGAAAGTCGATGATTTAACCGACGATCAGTCCAAGTCCGACAACACCCTCGGTTCAGTCCGAGCTCGGGCAAAGGCTATCATCATGGACAGATGTGGACTCCATCGTTTTGTTGATGAAGTTAGAATCATTATTGGCCCCAAGTTCGACATGTTGATCAAACTGGACAATGATCGTGATGACTTGACTTTTATTGAAGAGCTTGTTGAACACAAAGTTGGAAACTCCCTCATGAAGTCCAAGAACATAATGTGCATTTCACTACCGGTGCAAGCCACAGATCGTAGATTCATCCTGGATTCTGGCAGCGGGCATGATCTGATTTCTGCAAGGAAAGCCGAAAGGATGAACTTGAAGCAGCGAACTTGTGATCCTATCATGTTCCACACAGCCAACGGTTCAACTGCTACTCAGACAGAAGCAGAGATTGACCTGGGAACCTTTGATGTGACCTCTCATGCCTATGTACTGGACGACACTCCGTCCGTGATGTCTCTTGGGAAACGATGCATGGAAGAAGGATATTCCTTTGTATGGCCATCTGGTCAAATGCCTTTCATGATTACGAAGAATGGAGAACGCATCGATTTGACAATCCATGACAACATCCCCTACGTTGATCTTGGAACTTATGAATGCACTCCTCATGAATGTCATCATGCATCAAAGATCCATGACCTATTGATACATCCTCAAATCGGAGTCAATGATTTCAACGACATTGATGATGTTGGTCAACCCTCACGAAGAGTACATCTCGATGGAGAAAGTGGTCTTGAGACATCAACTGAGGATCACAACTGTTCCCGATATGTCAAGAAGCTCAAGGTGAAGAAGAAGAAAAGAGCAATGAACCGGCAGAAACATTCAGCAACCCCAGGAGAAGAAGAAGAAGAACCACCTGAGGGCGGCGAGTACGAACCAGGAACTCCGATTGACGAGCCTCCTGGAGACGAGACTGACTTTGAAGATGATGGTCATGGTGCTCCTGAAGATGCCGCTGAAGGTGATGAAGATGACATCGGGATCGATGTTGTTGAAGGTGAATCTAGGGTTGCCAAAAGAGGAACACTCAAGAGAGAAGCTAATAGCTTGAATCACAAGTTGACCCACAGATACAAGAATCCATATTGCGATTCATGCATTCGAGCAAAGATGAAGCATTTCAAGACTCGTCGTGGTGCATACAAAAGGGAACTCAAGAAGTTTGGCGACCTCATTACCTTCGATGCGGTGGACACATCCAAAGTCCATGATGACGTATTGGTCCTCGAGAAGGAAGTGTTGGTTGTCAGAGACTGTTATACAGGAATCATTGGTGCTTATCCATCTGATCGAATGACCAAAGACGATGTAGTTAGGGCAGTGAAACAGTTCATCGGTGCCAAGAAGGTCAGACAGGCCTACTCTGATCATGCTCCTCAATTCATTGAAGCCATGAATGAGATGAAGATACCAATTGATCATTCGTTGCCTGGAAGACCTCAAACCAACTCGATTGCCGAAAGGACGAACCAATTTATTCTCACAGCTACTTCTACATGCCTTTTGGAAGCTGGATTACCACCATGTTTCTGGAGAACAGCAATCCTTTGTGTATGTCATCTACTCAACGTGGAACCCAACGATGATGAATTGAGCGCTTGGTGCAAACTCCATGGATCTGAATTTGCTGGCAAACTCATTCCCTATGGTGCTCGTGTGAACTACAAGCCTCCGAAGACCAGAGAAGCGGGACAACTTCACAAGTTTGGGCCTGATTCTATTCCAGGAGTGTTTGCAGGGTATCACATTGGTCCAGGGATGCATTGGTCAAGACAATACAAAGTATGGCCTCTGAGTGAATTCGTACATCAAAATCTTGGTGACGATGCTAGCAAACCTGAACATCGTCTTCTCAAACCTCATTTGACTGAAAAGGTCGAGATGGTCACTCCATTGACATTTCCATGCAAGCAAGAATACGAGAGGGTGAACACCACATTGGAAGGAATGAAAGAAAGAGAAATCCTCGATGGCGATCCCTCCAAAGTGCCTCATGGAGATGACGAAGAGCATGACCATGATGAAGATGATGATGAGCTTGATGACGGAGACGATGGTGGACCTGGACCAAGTGGTGGAAAAGTTTCAAAGAAGCCTCTTGATGACTCCGAGGATATCTTCGACAAAGACAAAGATCCAGAAGAGATGACTCTCCAGGAATTGATCGATGCCCAACCAGACCATTGGAAGAAGGGCAAGGCTGGAGATGGGAAGGTATACCTCAATGACGATGGTGAGAAGGTCAAGTTGAACGTCAAGGGTTACCCATACAAGATTGGAGATGACGGTAGACGAATGTTCAGAACGTCATTGCGTCCCAAAGGGACCTATTCTCCTGAAGAATGGCGCAAACTCTCCCAATCTGATCGGAACACCATCCTCAAAGCCGAGAAGAAGAAATTGGAGAAGAAAGAGGCCGATGACAAAGCCAAAAGATTGGTCGAAGAGAAGAAGAAGAAGGCAACGAAGAAGGAGAAGAAAGATTCAAAGAAAGACAAGGACGAGCCAAAGTCCAAGGACGATGAAGGTGGTGATAAAAGTAAGAAGGATGACTCTCATTCAAAGTCAAAGAAATCCGATGCAGGTGTTGGTGAAGTTGTGAAGAACAAAATTACCTTACCTATCACATGTACAAGTACGTATCTTGATCTGTACGACATAGTCGATGATGACGATGTACATGGAAGACGATACATTGATTGTCGAAAAGTGAAGAGGAATGCTGATGCTAGCCCATGTTCCGATGCTTCTACTGACGTCCCGGACGACGAGGAATATCTCACTGAATGGGATGAGTGGTCGGAGGTCGAGAAAGGGCGTGGCCCAAAAGCATCGTGGAGTGGTGAAGTTTGGAGCACATTGTCAGGTGAGATTTCGAGGTTTTCCATGGCTACGCCAGGAGAGTCGACAATGATCAAAAATGGCAAATGTGTTAACGTCAAGAACGTGAAGGACATAGCCACTGATGATGATGAATACATCCCATTTCCAACTATGCCGTGTACTTCTGCATCAAATCAAAGTCACCGAACCAAGATACCTTCAGGAGGTCTTGGAAGCAAACTTTTCAATGCAATGGTTTCACGACCTGTGGGCAGAGCTGAGATTGAGTCTAACCCAAAGGCCAAAGAGGCGATGCTCAAGGAGTGGAAAGGCCTTCGTGATCAAGAGGTATTCGACTTTACAATGGTTCGTGAATACGACGACGTTGTTGCAGAGGCCAAGAAGAACAAAAAAGAAGTACACATGGCCAGAGTCCATGGCATATGCGTGGAAAAGAATTACCAGCTGTCAGAAGACAATCCTGGACGAAAATTCAAGGGAAGAGGCGTTCTGCTAGGAAATCAGGTGAAGAATCAGCATTGGGAAGCAGCATTCTTCCAAGACTTGGGAAATTCCCCTGCTTCCTTCGAAGCCTCACGATGGGCAGATTTTTACGGATGTCTTCCTGGGCACTCCGTCAAGTTGGCAGATGCGATTCAGGCCTACATCCAGGCGAAGTTGAAGGGACCCTTGTGTTGGGTGGAGTTACCCACTGATGCATGGCCTCCGGAGATACAGTACTGGAAGTTCCGTCGCCCTGTCGTAAGACTCGACAAAGCCCTGTATGGACACCCTGATTCAGGCACGATGTGGGAACAACATTGTGACAAGAAAGTTCAAGAAATTGGTTTTAAGCCCATTGGAGAGGAATGGCCTTCTATGTATTTTCATGATGAGCTCAAATTGCTGTTGGTAATCTATGTGGATGACCTTAAGCTTGCTGGGCCCTCCGAAAATCTGGCCAAAGGTTGGGATATGTTGCGCACTGTTCTGCGCATTGAACCCGAAACCGACTTGGGACTTTACTTAGGATGTGTTTTATCCCAAGGTGAGACCCAATTGCATAATGGTAAGAAAGTCAAGACCATAACTTATAACATGGAAGGATTGTTAAAGTTATCGGTGGAAAAGTATCTTGACATCATTGGTAAGGACACAAAATTGAAAAAGGTATCAACTCCAAGCCTTCCAGAGGAAACGAAAAGCAGCCCGTATCGAGCTCCTTCCGATGGAAAACGCAAAGTTGAGTGTCCTTGGTGTGCACATTCCTTCGATCCAGATATGCCTGCTCTCTCTGAGACTGGCAACTCACGTCCTGCGCAAGACAGTGAGACGCTGAGCCGTGGGAATCTAGCTCCGCATGCAGCTAGTGTGCTTATGAAGCTGCTTTATGCAGCCCGCATTGCGCGGTTTGACCTGTTGAGATCCATCAATGCATTAGCACGTAATGTGACTAAATGGACAAAGGATGATGACGCCCGTCTTCATCACCTAATGTGTTATGCTGCGACTCACTTTAGTGATACGCCTTTATCTTAAACTGGTTCATAGGCAGGGTGCTGCCGTCCTCAAGTCCCTCTTCCTGGCGTTCGTGTCGTTTGTTGTTTGCCTTTTTGCTGTCTTCTCTTCGCGGTCTTCCTTTAGCGGTCTTGCCCTGCGCGTCTGTGTCTCTCGTGTGAGGGTCTCACGACTTGCGGCGAAGTGAAGGAAAAGGTAAACAAACCTTTTTGTTTTAAAACTTGTTTTTCAGTTTCCAGAAGTGGATTGTTGAAACCCAAGTTTTAAATGTTATCACATGTTTTCGTGGAAGCGGCGAATCATGTTATTTGTTATCCATCTGTTTTTATTTTCAAGGGAGGGTGGGTGGGACAACGTTCTCACCGCCTGGAGGTTTTTGAAATGGGGTGGTCTAAAGTGGCCATCGCCTTTTTTCTGACATTGTGCGGTGAGACGTTTAGAGCCATGGACATTCTTTTGATGGCTGAGAGCTATAGGCTGGGAGTCAAACGTTCGACCATTTCATTGCCCTGGGAACAGCCTGGTCTCAAACCTATTTTTGGGAAGCGACAGAGATTGGTGGACGCCCCAAAGTTTGTTCCTTTACAGAGCGATGCAGATCGTCATGTCACTTTTGATCAGAAAGAAGTTGCTGGAAAAGTGTCATGGTCTAGGGTGACATCTGTGATTCCTTGGCCAGTAGCGCAAGAAAGATCCTTATCGAGAGCCCTAGAGAACTGGAGGATCATTGTGTCAGATGATTTGGAAACCTCGGTCCTGGGGCGCCAGATCAAGTCCATTTTGGATGGAACGGTGACCGACATGACAGTAGAGCAAGTCATTCGTGATTCTTTTGCTGGAAAGTCCGTTTCAACTTTGCGTTCAAGAGCATCTTCACTCATGGCTTTTGCTAGGTGGAAGAAGGCCATGAATGATGACGTGAAGATTTTTCCAGTTACAGAAGATCAGGCCTACAGGTATGTGCTGGAGCTGAGACAGCTGAGTGCACCGAGAACCAAGCCCACGAGATTCCTGGAGAGCCTGACATTCTCCTATCACATGCTTGGAGCCGACGTTGGAATGTGTTTGCAATCCCCAAGGCTCAGGGGCGCTGTCATCACTCCCATGGTGCCGCCGAAGAAGAAGGTGCCGCTTGAACGCTGGCAAGTGGCTGCAATGGAGAACATTGCAATGAATGGCGCTGGGCAAGAATCCATCTTTGCTGGTTATGTTTGCTTGGTTTTACATGCAAGGTTGAGGTGGTCTGATGGCCAGTACTGCCAGTATGAACCATATACAGATATTCACAACGGGTCTGGTTTCTTGGAAGGAGAGCTCTACCACCACAAGACGGCGGGCAGACAGAAACAATCCCGAAGGCTTCTCCCGATGGCATGTTGCCTGCCGGGGCTGATGGGTGATTGGGCAACGCCATGGTTGCATCAACGAGAGCAGCAGGGGCTCAACGCCGGCCCAGGGATCCCGACGATGCCAGTGCCACTTGCTGGTGGAAGATGGGGTCAAGTGCCGCTGGAGCCTTCGCAGGCAACAACATGGCTCCGGGAAATCTTTTCGAAGCTCAGACCTGGATGTGATGTGAGTGAGATTGCAACCCACTCACTGAAAGCGACAATCCTCAGCTGGATGGCCAAGTGCAGCTGCCCTGAGGAGATCAGACGTTTGGCTGGCTATCATGTGGACCCGGGTTCAAAGTCTGCTTTGGAATATTCCCGGGACGCTCAAGCGCCGGTGCTGCATGCAATTGATGGCATCATGCTCATCATCAGGGAGCACATCTTCGACCCTGATGTGGCTAGGTCACGAAGGTGGTCGGTGCCTCATGTCAGTAGTTTGCAGGATGCCATGATTTTCCTTTCAAAACATTCACATGTTCCTCAGAAAGATGTCGTTGATGACTACGAACCTGAGTCTCCTGTTCAGAATGGCTGGGAGCTTTGTGAATCTGACTGTGATGTGTCCTTGTCTAGCGTCAGTGAAGGCGATCATGAGTTGTTTGAGACTGGTTGTCAGACTTCTGACGAAGATAGGGACGCAGAGGTGGCTGCACCCATTGTCGGAGCCTCAATCGCGAGTGAGCTGCACTACTCAGTAGGGGACCTCGATGTATATAAACACATCAAGAGTGGGTGCTGTCATGTTGCAAAGCCATCTCAAGTTGATGACAGTGATGGCGACCCAGTAGTCCTGAAATGCGGCAAGATTGCAACTAGGAATTTTGAACAGGTGACTGATGTTGCAAACTTCATGCCGTACAAGTGCACTAGATGCTTTGCTGGTGTTTCGGTTTGAGCCTCCTGGACGGTTTAGGTAGGTTGTGCTTTGTGAAATTTTCTTTCAATGCTCGACGCTCGTCCAGGGGTGGTAGCACCCTTCACCAGGAGTGTCAGGCTCTAAGCAGGCCTTGGCAACATGCACAGATGCCGAAGTGGTCTTGGCAAAATTTCATGCCTCAAGACTGTTTTCCACTTGTCATGTGTGATGTCATTGTCATGTGGAGTTTGTGCATTGGTCGGATTCATCTGACCGCTTGGCATGGGCCTTAGTATGCAACTGGAATGACATACTTGTTCAATTTTTCTTTAATGCAATATGCAGTGATGTCACCATGATACCGGCTTCATCAAAGAGAAGATCTGTGATGAATCAGAGCTGGCATACCGTTTTTTTCTTTGTTCCTTGGCAGTCTGGACAAGATGTTAGTGATCCTTGTCAACTGTCATTTCCACCATCCTGTTCTCGATTTGTAACGTCATCTTGGGCGTGAGCGACA
Source organism: Cladocopium goreaui (assembly GCA_947184155.2). Classification (NCBI taxonomy): domain Eukaryota; class Dinophyceae; order Suessiales; family Symbiodiniaceae; genus Cladocopium; species Cladocopium goreaui. Next base: position 25,764 of record CAMXCT020003253.1, read on the forward strand.
CAGTTGGTGCTCCGGCCTTAAGTGGAGAAGTGCAAACGGATGTCAGTCAACGCAAAACGAATCATGGTGACATTGTGAATTTTGCTTTCAAAACACTGACTTTTGCATTTGTTTCTGTGTTGTGAGTTCGACAGTTTTGTCTTTTACAATTGTGTTTGTGAGTCCTGTTGATGCCCACCCGTTGCAGTACAGTGGTACCAACACCGAAGAGTGGTGGGACTTAGAGGCCAGGCCGTGTGAGCACAGCTTGAGATCTGGCGTGGACAACTGATGAACTCAGCAACATGTGAATTATTTTTGCGTTTCTCATTGCCAACATCGCTTCAACCTGCTTGTGCCTTCACGTCATTTCCAAGCGCTGGAAAGCTCAATGGAATTGTAATGACAAGAGCGGTGGGGCGTGAACAGCAAAAGTGCTTGGGCCTTACAACATGAGCGGTTGAGTGACGACTAGATGTTATTTTTTTTGGAAAATGTGCAGACATGTCTCATGAAGTGGATGCATTTCAATGATGCGAAGCGGTGCACCGGTTTCCAACCGAATGTTGTCAAATGTCTGCCATGATGGTTTCAGCAAGCCACAGTGAAAGCACTGTGAAGATCGTCAAGGGAAAGAGGCAGAACACTCGGAATTGTTTCAAAGTCATTTCAAATTTTTTACTTGGCAAACTGAAGGGTCGATGAGGCTATACACAACTATAGCTGCACGAGGGATCAACCAAGTTTTTGCGACATTATTTCATTTTAATTCTGGACAGCTTCAGGCATAGGACAATCTCAACTGATCACCCGCTGACTGCTGCAATGTCTCTCGTGGATAGCAATGCGGTGTTTGAAAGCAGGGCTCTTTCGATTGGAATCGCCCAGCCCGTCATCAATGCTCTGGCCACACGTGGTTGGGTGACTCATGCCACTTTCGCATTTGCAGTGGCAACCAACCCTGCGGCGGGCGATGACCAGAACTTCATTGACGGAGTCTTGGTACCCATTTTGGGTGATGAGGGGCACATTGACGCCCCGAAGTTGCGGAGGCTGTTCTATGAGAGCCACACCCTTACTTCAGCTGACCTTCGTCGAAAGGTCGAAGCCAATGAACAGGAGGCGCCTCGCAAATTGCCTCCTCCAGAAATTGCACAGAGATTGGAGGCGCTTCAGGCAAGAGTGAGGCCCTTGGTCATTCAGAACGTCCTGGAGCCCTCCCATCAGCTGATCAATTCCTTGGTACAGTGCGTGGAGGATGGAAGGGTGCGTTACATTGAGTGGTCGAAGTGCACGTCGAGGTCCCAAGAGGTAAACAACATACGTGAGGACTCCGACCTGAAGGTTTGGAAGACAGACGCTTCTGGCGTGGTCAAGGCAGTGTCAAAGGAGCCTGACATTCAGGCAATCTTGACGACGGAGCTGGACGTGCACAACGCATTACGTAGGAGAGGTGCAGCCTACGAGATTGCACAGGCCATGTCTTTTGAAGTCCACGAGACCTTGCTGAACTTTTATTTCTACGAGCTGAAGAAGGACCCATTGGAAGGTTTTGCACAAGTATCGTTAGCTCAGGTTGCTGCAGCGGACCGGGAGCTCCATGTCAGGTTGGCAGAACTTACTAGGGGTGGACTTCACCCTGGCCCCAATGGTCAGCTGCCTTTGGATGACCATGTGAGGGCGCTGTTGCAGGGCCCTGAAATTAAGTGGATGCTGATGCCTCTGCCAAAGCGCCAAGTTATCAAACCTGTCCAGCCGATTGCGGCAGCGAACAAACCAAAGGTGGACTCGGACTCCAAACGAGACAGAGATGGCGACAGTAAGAAGACGAAAGCAGATGCAGCACGCTTGAAGAAGCTGCGCAGAACCCCCATGCCAAAGCAGCTCATGGGTGGAGTGCCATGCGACGAGCAAGGCAGGCCATTCTGCTTTGCGTTCAACTTGGGTTCCTGTCCTAATGGGGACGAGTGCAAGAAAGGAATGCACCTGTGCTGCAAGAAAGGTTGCAAGCAGAAACATGCTTTTGTTTCGGCCCACAAGTCATCGTGACTATCGAAGAGCAAGACTGACCAGGCTGAAAGCAGCCACCTCATGGAAGACGAAGGTCTTTCTACTTCATCGAAGCCTACACGAAAGCGTCAAGGCATCTTTGGAGAAAAGGGCGAAAAGCGCCAAAGATTTCAGGCGATGGCCCCTGAGAGAAAGCTCTTAGGCGTGGTTGCAAGTGATGCCGAAGGGCAATCCTTTTCTGAAGTTCCTGCCGAGGGGCAGGCAAAGCCGATGGGTGCCGATCGCAAAAGTGACGGAACCGGCACACAGACTGATGATAAACATGGCACAGTCTTTTTGCTTGATATTTTTTCGGGAACAGCTGGAGTGGCTGCATCATTTATTCAGCTTGGTGGAGATGCGTTGGGATTGGATCACATGGTTGACAAGAAGCGCATGAGGGGGCCTATTTCAAAGACTGACCTTTGCAAGAAGGAAACACAGGACCAAGTCATTTCATGGTTGGAGCAAGGAAAGGTTGATGCAGTGATGTTGGCTCCGCCATGCGGGACGTCCAGTAGGGCCAGAGAGATTCCAGTTTTTGAGTCAGGCCGCAGGAGATCAGCACCAAGACCGCTACGCAGCAAAAAGTGGCCAAATGGAATCCCCTCCCTTAGAGGGGTGCCAGCCTTGAAGGTTAAGCTGGCAAATACGTTGTATGCATTCACAAGGCGGGTCATTGACACATGTGTCCGGCTGGGCATCCCGTTTATCTGTGAGAACCCTCAACGCTCCTGGATGTGGGATACTACTTTCTTTCAAGATTTGCCCACCTCCTGCAATTTTCAGTGCATTCATAGCTGTATGTACGGCGGCCAGCGCCTAAAGAAGACCGCCTTGCTCCTCAACTTTGAGGCCAACAACCTCAAACTTACTTGCAATGGGAAACACCAGCACTTGCCGTGGGGGAAGACTATATCACCTCACACAGGTGACACCGTGTTTTCAACAAGCACTGAGGCTGAGTATCCATGGCCCTTGTGCAAACAGTTGGCGCAAGCCTTTGCGGAGCAAATCAGAATGGCAGGCAAGTTTTTTGAGCTGCCCTCCACAACTATGGATGTCAAGCAACGGATGGGAGCGGGAACTCAGCCTCGTGGAAAGCTTGGTCCCTTGCTTTTGGCAGAGTTCAAGCACAAAGTTGTAGTGAAGTCTTCACGAGTTGGTATTCCAAAAACCATCACTGAGGAAAGCCCTGAACCATTTCAGGGGATACCACTGCATTCCAAGCTTATTTCTTCTCGTACGGAGATGGTGAAAGGGGTGAATGGCGACGAAGAAATGCAGATTTCTGAGTTTGGGGTGTACTATACACCTGAGGAATTTTTGGGTATTGCAGCAACTTTGCAACATCCATTGGACTCACCTCAGCTGGTGGACGACTGCAATTTGAGAGCAATGCTGGCCATTCGTGACTGGACTGAGGCGCAGGTGGCTGAATTCAGAACAAAAAACCTCAGGTACTACACCAAACTTGCAGTTGACCTCATGGAGGATGAGAGAGCACTGAGGGCTTGCATGGACCCCCAGGTGAACGAAGTCTTGCGTGGGAAGAGGCTGAAGCTTTTTCAACAAATGTGTGCAGACGCAGGTGTGGCTGACGAGACACTGTTTGAGGAACTCACGGCAGGTTTCAGGTTGACGGGGCCGATGCAGGCCTCTGGACAGTTTCCCCGGAGAATCAAACCTGCTTCTATCACAGTGCAGCAGCTCAGGGAATCTTCAGTCTGGGCTAAGAAGATGATTTACTCCTCCTGCAAAAGAGTCTCGTCAGATCCTGAGATCGCCTTTGCAGTTTTTCAGGAGACACAGCAGCAACTTAGCGATGGCTGGGTGAAGGGGCCTTTCACGATGCAACAGATGGACGAGCGCTTTGGGGGGTGCTGGATACCCTCAAAGCGCTTTGGTGTGCGCCAGGGTGGTAAGGTGAGGGCCGTTGACGACTTCTCGGAGTTCTTGGTCAACGCATCAGTCACGTCGACTGAGAAGTTGGCGCTGTATGGCATTGACGAAGTCATCAACACTGCAAGGTTCTTTATGGGTATTGATGCCATCACGTTCGACTGTGATGGTTTTCCCGTTTTGGCTCACTGTGACAATACCACTGGGAGCCCATGGAAGCAACTGCAGGGGAGAGCCCTGGACTTAAAGGCAGCGTACAAACAACTTGCGCGTCACCCTGAGGACGCATGGGCTGCGGTGCTGGCAGTCTGGAATCCAGACAGCAACAGTGTGGAATTTTACGAGTCAGTTGCATTACCCTTTGGATCAGTGTCGGCGGTGATGTGCTTTAATCGCATGGCGAGGGCCCTTCGCATCATCATGTCAAAATTGTTCCTGTTAGTGAACACCAACTTCTTTGACGATTTCTGTCAACTGGAAATCCCAAAGCTCTGCAAGTCTGCTTGGGATACGGCGGAGTTGGTGATGCAGCTGCTTGGTTGGAGGATTTCAACATCAGAGGACAAGAGACTGCCTTTTGCGACAAAGTTCACAATGTTGGGCGCTGTGGTGGACCTCTCGATGATGTGTGATGGAAAGGTCGTTGTGTGCAACAAACCTTCGAGACTGGAGGACATTGCTGGCCTTGTCACAGAGATCGTTTCAAAGCGGAAGGTGCCAGTTTCTCTTGTTGAGACGCTCCGTGGGCGTCTATTGTATGCGGCGGGGCACACATTTGGGAGGTGCACTCAACTTGCCATTCAGCTTATTCCCAAAGCGGTTAGGGAAGGACCATTAGTGGTTATTGACGAGAGGACGAAAAACGTTATTCTTGCTGCGTTGGAGCTGCTTCAAAGCTCAGGCCCAAGGGTGGTCAACGCTTGGACTGGAACGAGGCCAGTCTTGGTCTTTACTGACGGCGCGTGCGAACAGGACGGTTTGCAAGTTTCGCATGGTGCAGTGCTTGTTGATTTCCATACAGATACCTATGTTTACTTTGGAGACGAAGTACCTGAGGAATGGGTTGCCAAATGGAGATCTGCTGGCAGAGTGCAACTCATTTGTCAGGCTGAGATTTTTCCGGTTGTGGTCGCGAAACTGACCTGGTCGACAGTTTTGTCGCATAGAGCTGTTCTCTGGTTTATTGACAACAATTCAGCTCAAGCAGCTCTGGTGAGGTCATACTCTCCAGTAGCTGACAATTACGAGTTGCTTGTGCGAAACGCTGAACTGGATGTCTGCATGCAGACCATGAACTGGTACTCGCGAGTACCTTCAAAATCAAACATCGGTGACGATCCATCCAGACTTTTCTTCACTGAGCTCGACAGGAAGGGCTACACACGATGCAAGCCGTGCTGTGACTTCACGAAGGTGTGGTCGCAGAAAGGGGTGGCAGGCGTGAAGGAAAAAGTCCTTTGACGCGAAACGGTCGACGGATCGCTGGCTCCCCATTGCTGAAAAAAAGAAGGACTTTTGTATTCCTGTCGTGATCGAATTTCTCAGAGAGCAGTTGTGCATGTTTGGATGTGATCGTTTTCGCTGAGTTCGTTTTGCAGTCACGGTGTTTGGTTTTTAAGTTTTAAGTTTTAAGTTTTTATGCGTAGTACGCGAACGGTGCGAACGCGTTTGGAGGTTTTGAGGTGAACCAAAATAAGATAAGCTGCGACTCACTTTAGTGATACGCCTTTATCTTAAACTGGTTCATAGGCAGGGTGCTGCCGTCCTCAAGTTCCTCTTCCTAGCGTTCGTGTCGTTTGTTGTTTACCTTCCTGGTGTCTTCGCCTCTCGCCCTTTCTTACGCGGTCTTGCCCTGCGTGTCTGTGTCCCTCTTTTGTGAGGGTCTCACAAACTGCGGCGATGTGAGGTAAAAGGTAAACAACTTTTTGAAACAAAACTTGTTTTTCAAATTCCTGAGGTGGAATGTTGGAACCCAAGTTTGAAATGTTATCACATGTTTTCGTGGAAGCTGCGAATCATGTTATTTCTTATTCCATCTGTTTTTATTTTCAAGGGAGGGTGGGTGGGACAACGTTCTCACCGCCTGGAGGTTTTTGACCCCCCACACCCATCCCACCTCCAGGCGTGAAGGAAAAAGTCCTTTGACGCGAAACGGTCAACGGATCGCTGGCTCCCCATTGCTGTTAAAAAAGAAGGACTTTCATTTTTCCTGTCGTGCTCAGTTGTTTCAGTGAAGCATGTTTGCGTTTCCGATTGAGTTCGTTTTCGCTGAGTGTGTTTTGGATTCTCGATGTTGGGTTTTTTAAGTTTTAAGTTTTAAGTTTAAATGCGTAGTACGCGAACGGCGCGAACGCGGTTAGAGGTTTGAGGTGAACCAAACTAAGATAAGTTAATTCCACATTGTCCCTCAAGATGATAGGATGGGTCGGAGACAAAATTGAAGATTTATCGTTAGGACTATTTGCAGATGCGGATTTCGCTGGATGTGCCCAATCCTTGAGATCAACTTCAGGATCGCACTTACAAGTCCAAGGTAAGTTCACAAGATTCCCACTTGCTGGTGGAAGTAAGCGACAAGGGTGTGTTAGTCATTCTACCCCCGAAGCTGAAATTGTGGCTGCAGATACTGCACTTAGGACTCTAGGAATCCCCGCATTAAGTCTGTGGAAAGTCTTAGCCAAAGTTTTTCCTCAACTCCTGTTCCATGACGATAATCAAGGTATGAATGGTGTTGTCAGATCAGGACGGAATCCAACCATGCGTCATTTGGAGCGCACACATGGTATTTCCATTGCCTCCATGCATGAACATTTCCAAAAGGATCATTTTGTATTGATCTATGAAATTACAGCCAAAATGGCAGCCGATATCCATACTAAAGGGTTCAAGAATCCCATGGCATGGAAGAAGGCTTGTATGCTAATCAACTTGTTGGAACCTCAGGACTTGCAGAGCAAAGAAGTATTAGACATGTTGCAACCAAGCACTGATGTCGATATGACTACTCGCCAAGTTTTCCAATCCAAAACTGAGGACATTCCAAACTTCCCATACACGGAAACCCCTATTTTGCCAAAAGAAGTGTATAGGAAGGGTTTGACTAGTAAAGAGAAGCTACAATACTTGCCAGGTATGGATCCCATTTTTGTCGTCAAGCAACCGGTGTTTTATCGTCCTAAACCACCCGGCCTGATTGTGCCGCCAGATGTATTGAGATCCACATGGGTTCTTCTCAATGGTGCCTGGACAAAGGTCGAACACCGTGCATCTCCACCCGAGCAGGCCATCAGATTTGATAAGTGGGTTGAACGAGCGTGTTTTCAGTACCACTCGCCTAACAAGCAGCCGTTGATCCCGGACACTGTTTCACAATCCGTTTCAACGCCCTCAACCCACCGGGTGATGTCGTCAAAGCACGTGCATGCCCCGCCTGCCCACTCGAGATCACTACGTGACTCGTGTGCGTCAACACAACATGACCGTGTACAGCATCTGACCGATTCACCAATGCTGATGTTCTCGGTTGGTGCCTTGTTTTTAGATGCACAGACATCACCGTCTCAACACCCGAAATCCATTCACCAGTGCCTTCAGCCAGCCACACGTGTGATCAATACGCTTATGCGCCTTGTTCATGGGGGGAGTGAGGGTGAAGGATGTAGTGAGGGTGAAGGAAAAGGACACCTACAGTCCACTTCAACACCTGGCCTATATCATACGCATCCGGAATTGGACATCAATGATAACATTCCGTTTGTAAAAACCACCCGAAAATCCCAAGTGTTAGGTAAGAAAAATGAAGACCATTGGCAGTGGGATGGGAAAGAGACATTGATCCGAATTCACAAAACGCCAAGAAGGCAAAACTTTGTACCACAGGATTGCGAAGACTGTCCTTGTGACCCTAGGATCATATGTGATGAGAGGGAAACTGAACAAAAGTTCAAAACCAATACTCGAGTGATCAAAGACATATGGAGATTCAAGGGCGACAATCATGAATCAACGAACAAGTTGAATGAATTTTGGACTGGAAAATCGACATTCAAGGTGCTCGCCAATGCTGAAGTGATCGATGGAGGTAAGAACTGTAAAGTGAGTCAGGGAGTAATCACGCTATGCACCAATTGCAATGACGTGAAGACTATTCCAATCACTGATGTTTTTGTCCCCTATCAATATCACATTGAAGTAGGCAAACATGAGGTTGACCATCCTACAGTGTCGGTAATCCCTTGGAGAGAAAAGAAAAACAGAACTTTGGAATTTCAATTTTCCAAATCACCTTGTGACATGATGACATCAAAGTATGCGAAGTTTTCCCTTGCAATCAATTTGATCGAAGTTCCTCAAGCAGTCCCATGCTTCGTCTTGTTATGTTCGGAAGAGAGAAACTGGTTTACGTTCTTGCAGAACAAAATGAAAGATGAAATGAAGTTTCATGTCGTGCCAATCACTGAAGATGACGACATGCTCTCTCCGTACGGAATCAGTAAAGCAAGGCGATGCCTTCGGACCAAACTTGATTCAGTGTTCTTTGCAGGTCCATGTACAGGCGGTTCACCTTGGAACCGAATCAACCGATGGGTGAGCGAAGCAACAACACAACTCATCGAAGCAAAGAAGCAGATATTCTGGGCGATGTGGGAAGTGTTTGCATCAGTGCTAAGTGAACTTATCAACATGGGATCACCAGCCTTGCTTGAGTTGCCTAGAGGTTGTGACTACTGGAAGGACCGTAGAATGACAGAACTTGTGGAAGGAACCGTATCTCATGAGCACAAATTTGATGGATGCATGTATGGCTTGAAATCACAATTCCAAGAGACTCCCAAACCAATCAAGAAACCATGGGAGATTGTCTCATGGGGGGTGTCTTTTCCGAAGCTTCATAGAAGATGCGATCGCCGTCATGACCATGCAGAGTGTGCCGGTAGGGAAACTCGCATTACTCAAGTTTACACTAAATGGATAGCCAAGATAATCATGAATGGAATCAATGATCATGTAATCAGGAATAGTCAATTTGTGAACGTCAGAGTGATGAAACGTTGGAAGCCGCTTGCGTGTGATGAACAACTGAAAGCTGAAATGTCTCGTGATTCCGAGAATGTCCGCAGTCACCCAATCAAGTCGGTGGCAACATCCGTTTGTGCTACGCGAGAGCTCGACGCCATTGACCATTCGTTCGAGCGATCGCTACTGCACTGGTGCTTTTCGAGATTGACATCAACTTCGGTTCTTTCATCGTGGCACTTTTCGTTTTCGTGTCTACTGCTTTCTGAATTCGACTCCGACTGGTTGTTACGAGACCTACGGTTCGTACAACTATTTTCGCTGTTCGAACAGTTGTCACGAGACCTACGGTCCGTGCGACTTTATTCTGTACAAAGCGGGATGGCCGAAACACAGGATCTGAACTCAGTAGGGCAATTTGCCGGAAGCCGAATCACCGTTGCATTACGGGTGCTGAAGGGATTGTCCGAAGGGTCCATTGCAGCCAAGACTCCACCATTCCGAGACACCCGAGGTTCGAATTTTCGACTGATCTCAGATGAGGACACAGCCAACCAGTGGATTAGGTTTGGTATGCCGCCTGCAGTTGTCTACTCAGCATACTTTGCAAACTCCAGACACACCAGTGAAGCCACTGCACAAGCCCTGGAGGTAGCCTACAAGTTGTTGCAGAGAGCGCAGGACATCGAGAAGGGGTGTTCAGGATGGGAGTTTTTGTCAAAGGGATCGAGATTCGTGAAAGTCTTTGCAAGCAGATGCCCATTCGAAGATGCGACTGTGGGACGCTTCATGGACAAGGAGATCTATGACAGACTCGATGAGCCCTGGATCGTATTGTCCAAAGGACATTTTCCCGAACCTTTTGATGATCAAGCCACTGCAGCCGAAACTGAGGCGAAGATCCGAAGCATGAAGCAAATCTATCGAGGAACACCATCATTCAACACAGATCGGAGTGCCACATCATGGTTGGCTGTGACAAGGACAGCCGAGTACTTCAAAGTCATGGACGAGTTGACCAAGGTAAATCCGAAGTCTCCATCTGACAATGACAGTTATCGAAAAGCAATGAAGCACATGATTGAAGTCCAGATGAAGCACCTAGGACATGCACTGAGGTATCACAATGAGCAGAACCCATCAGATCAGATCATATTGCAAGATGTGATGAAGGATGTAATTGCTTTTGAAACCAATCAGCCGAAAGGGAGGAGTGCAGCCCAGAACCATTTCTTGTGTTTGTTAGCCCTCGGCACGACACTTGAGAGACACAAGACCAGTGCCCGTGGAGATGGAAACTTGCCAAGAGTAGCAGAATTGTCCGAACTACAGTTCTCGATCCTCAAGGCCTTTGACATTCCTTTGGGAATCCTGATTGGGCATGGATACAACGTCTCAATTGCCGATGAAGGGGCCAGATATACCGAGAAAGAGAAACGTCATGCTTGCCATAGTTCCCTCAAAGATTTTACAACATCATTGACCGATACTCAAGCTGGAACGGGCGGCAACATGCACAATTTCGATGACTGGGACATCCCCCTGAACTTCAAAGATGGACGAAGACCCGACGAAGTTGACTTCTGGAACAATGAGGAGCCTTCATGGGTGAATGATGACACATCAACTGGACCCAGTGCCCAGAGTACATCCGCTCCTACGGAGGGATCACAGCCAAAGGCATCACAAAAATCATCAAGTTCAAGCGTACAACCGAAGAAGATGCCAAGATCATCGACTGGCGGAGCCTCGTCTTCGTCGACCCATGCAGCTTTCCGATCTGGACCCGGAGCAACATCTCAAGGTCATGCTGAACCAGAAAGAGATAAGGATTGGATTCCAACTGAAGACTGGGTGAAGAGAAGGAAACCTTCAACCGTGGAAGTGCGACTCCATGCTGCCGAGGACTATGCTCGTGAGGAACAGCGAATTGCATTCCTACGCTCTGGCAAGGATTTTGTGTTTTCAATCGTAGAGGGCCCTCACACCACTTACAAGTATGGATCCAACTTGATCTGGAAACAGTATTTGAGAAGATTGACATTTCATGCTGCTTTGTCATTCAACATGCTGACAGAAGGCCAACTTGATTCCCACATGGTCAATGAGAATGACTACGAATGGCTGAAGCTCTACCACTACATCATCACGACCACAGAGTTTGTCAGGTGTAAAGGGTATCCGGTGACGGAAGTCCTAGCCATGTTGACCCTGGGCATTGAAGAGACTGTAGAGGGCGAGATTCGAGCCAAATTGAAGAAATTGGGAAACAAGATTGGACAGTTCATCATCGGGGAACCCTGGTTAGACAAATGGGATGAATTGGGAGGACAAGTGAGAAACAACAAAGCTCTCATCTTGACGGATTTGACTTACCAAACGAGATCTAGCTCGAGAATTGTCAATGACATCGAGGCTGGGCTCAACAACATGGGTCTTTCATCCATCAAGGTGTACCAACTTCCCTATGAATCTCTGGAGAAACCTGAGGATTTCTTGAAACTGGCAACGAATGCATTGACATTCCTACGATCCAACGCAAATGCATTTTCAAGTGCCACTGTGCACATTTGGATCTCTTTTGCAGCACTTTTCAGAGGACAAACTCGCATACTGATGCCAAATGCAGACTTCGTCACCAAATTGGCGGAGATCATCACTGAGATCAGCCAAGCAGCTCATCTTCCAATTTTCGTCAACATTCTGAGGGATGCCCGGTTTCTTGGGTCACAATCTTCAATTGTATCCATGGCCGAGGAACTTGCAAGAATCTTGAAGGAAAAGGGCATTATTCACTCCACCAATGAAAGATTCTGGAAACAGATATATGCTTGTGGACGTGAACCTTTTTATTGGAAAGAAGGTGAAGGCAAGGAAGTCATTTGGGCTATGCTCGAAAAGTCATTGATGCGACAGAAAGTCTTCTTACATTGTGCAATGGATCATGATACAGTCCATGACCTGAATGAAGAATGTGTCCATGTGAAGAACACCGGATTTGACATTGAAACCATCAAACGATGCACAGAACATCCACGAGTCATTCCCAGCATCCGTGCTGGAGAAGTCACAGATGCTCAAGCTGGATCAGCAAACATCATTGGAGGAATGAAACACATGAAGGATGCGGTCCAGAGGAGAGCATGGTCAGACATCCGACGAGGAGTATTCACCCCGGAGCCCCTGACAGATGTGGATGAGCATTGGGTCGAAGTAACCGAAGATTCCGAACTGATGTGCGATGTGTGCAAAGGATTTCACAAGAATGATTCGAGATTGAATACCTGCACTGAGAACCGCACAAGATGCCTGAATTGCGCGAGCAACTGGACAAGAGCGGCGATCTACGGTACTGATGACATTGGGATGGATGAATTTTCACAGGATGCAAGAGTAGCTGCAAGATTGCTCAACATCTACAATGAGTGCGTTGACTGGAGAGAGATGGAAGCCGAGAAGGACCTCCGTGGATTCCTGGTCACTGCGACACTTGCAATGCTTTCAGGATACAGGACTACAAGCGATGTGCTCAAGCAGGTATCACATCGAGGTGCCATCCGAATGCCTGCATACATGGTGAAAGGGAAATGCAGACGAGACCTGTTACCCCAGTTCACTGTACAACGTGAAACTCGAACAGAGGATTGCGGAGGCGGAATGCACCGAATGCGATGGTTTTACAGACTGCTTTGGGATGGTGGAAACGTCGCTTATCATGACTACATGAAGACCGTGCTGACCAAGGAGGAGATCGAATCAATGATCAATCCAACAGCAACAGCTGAGTATGTCGGCGACATTTTCGAATTCTGGCTTGGAATGCTTGATCTGGGTATTCAATTCCCTACTATGTTCGCTGGATGGGGGGCAAACCTTGACAGTTGCCTCGCAGGACTGGAAGAGTCGTTTTGGCTATTCAGCAGTTCATGTCGACCTACCGACACCATCAACACAAAGCGAAACCGATCCAGGAAAGCATACATCCCGCCGGTCGAGAATGACATGGTGATTACAATCTTGAAAGAAGCAGGAATTTTTGACCTACTCATGCAGAAGAAGATCACCAGAATGCCGGTGCTCCCAGAAGCCAACTACGATGACCACCCTGAAATGATTGAGGTCTCATCAAGCGATGAAGAGGTGGATGAAGTTGATGAACCTGATGAGGAGACCACGACGCCTACGGCGCGGGGCCCTCGAGCAGAACAAACTTCAGGAGAAACCGATGCCGGAGCTGGTGACATCGAGATTGAGGAGGAGGAAGATGGCATGGGGGGACAACCTTCAGAAGCGAAGAAGCGCCGAACCGAGGTGCGTGACATCCGTGATCGTTTTGAGAAGCTGATTTCAGATGCATTGGATGTTCAATATTGTTTCATTTGTGGTGGAAGGCATGGCATTGACGAATGTACTACACCAGATGATGAGAACATGAAGGACACCATATGGCGCATGAGGTTGATCATGGATCAGAAGTCCAAATCCCCATCATCATCCGAAAGATCCAAAGCTGCAACCAGAGGCAGAAAAGACAAGCTCCCAAAGAACGTCATGCCACGAGGAAAGCGTTGGGGAAGAACCAGATTCACTGAGAAAGAGGAAGTGACCAAGTGCTTCTACAGTCAGTCAGCCTTTATGTACGACATTGGTGATCGTGAAGAAGGAGGACAATACTTAGTGAATGGTGTCGAAGTCAACCCAATTAGCCGAGGTGTGAAGAATCGTCATGAGCTTGACTTGCTGATTGAGCGTGCGGCTGAGGAATCCCCGCCTGTTTTGCCGACAATTAAAGAGCTGAACGCTTGGAACCCCCTTGATCATGATGCTTATGTAAAATGGCTTACTGAAGAAAGAAAACAACATGGAAACAACTGGAATTTCAAGTACATCCAACCATTTACACATGGCCACAACATTGGTACACTTCAACTTGCTCGCATTAATGGAGAAGAATATCTTGGAATGGGCTGGTGTAAAGTGCATCGATATGGCGAGAATGAGTGGATGGGCAACAAGTGGGAAAATCCGCCATGGATAGTCGAATTGTCAAAAAGATTCAATGCAGCGCTACGCCACTCCGTGGGTTGCGTCAGAGACAGTCGAAATCACCGTGGACTACCATGCGACGAGGCAGGTTGGGTCAATGTTGAGTCGATCTTGAAGTACGATGCCATTTGGAAAGACCAACATACTTTGGCTGGAACGACCTACGTCAACTACCCGATACTTGTTGAGAGGTGGAACAACTTCCAGAGAGTGATCTTCACTGAGTACAAGCAAACGAAGAGAATCCGAGCACAAGTGCTAGGACTCAAGGTCACGAAAGGTGAGTTGGAACACATCATGAACAACTTCAATGATGGATTGACCTCTAGACTTGATCGACAAACACTGAGGTTGGAGATCGGCACAGCAGATCGAGAGATTTGGCTTTGGCCGGTGGCAATCCGTGCCCCTATGGCGCATTCAAGAGTTCAAGGCGGTGTGCACATCGAAGACAAGAAGACTTCCTATCAGATGAACCCTGGAGTAGGATACACTCTTGGAGGAGGATTTCATTGCACCACATTTGACAACATTGCTCAAATCTTCAGAGAAGGACTACGTCCCGGAGGAGGAGGTGACCGCATCAATACGTTCTTCGTGCCATTCGCGCCGTGGGATGTGAGAAGTCAAATGGTGCTGAGATTCAGGAAGATTGATCAAACTGATCTTGTCTACATCTACATCACGTACGATTCCATCGCCAAGTTCTCCCCTCGATTATCAGCAGACGGACACATTTTGGTCCAAGAAACAATTCCATTCGAATCATTCGATGCAGTTTGGTATTACGACTGGAGAGAAAAGGACTACTACCGTCTCATGATCACGAAGGGAAGAGATCAACTTGTTCTTTCTGTGCAAGGTGCAAAGAGGGTGGCCACCATTGAACGATTTGACAAGCTCATTGGAAACATTGTGCCTGAAGAATCATCACCCGATCTAGACGAACTTCGAAAACTTGTCGATATCAGGACCGGTCACTTCAGTCATACTCATAGATTGTTTCCTGGACATCCGGATTGGAATGATGCAATTTCATTATTGGCAGTCACTCATCACCCTAGCAAAGAGGACCATCGACTATGCCCCGCATGTCTGATGGAGACCCCTGCGCCATTATCGATTTGTGTGATGTGCAAAGGATTTTTGGTGAGTCATGGATGGAGGAAACGAATCAAGATCACCGTGGCTACAGTACCAAAGGCCGAATCACATCATCGAGAAGAAGATCTCAAAGACCATGTCAAGAAAGCATGGGAGGAGGTGAAGATCGATTTGACAGGTGATGATGATGACGACGAGGTGATGCCAGATGATGATGATGTCACCATGAAGAGTCCAGAACAAGAAACTCAACCAGAAGAAGGAGATGATGATCAAGCCTCGAAGAAGGGCGACATCAATGATGAGAAAAGAGACTTCAGAGAACAAGATGAGGTCGACAAATTTCTCAATCAAGAAGGAAAACCGACCGATGAGAACGATGATGAAGAGATAGCGGTCGATGAAATCAACATTGAAGAGTACGAGGCTGGAGAAGCTCGTGATGCAGTGATTGAGTACCCCAAGTGGATGCAGCGGATTGAGTTTGGATCAAAGGTCCTGCCGATCGAACCTTGCACAATTGGAGATGCTCAGCCAGAATTCATCAAGATCCTCCTGTTGCAGATTGGATTACATATCGTCAGGATCTACAGACTATTCCAACGGAACTTCTGTGGAGACATCGAGACGGCATGGAAACATTTTCAACAGAACCAGAAATTCAGGATGGACCTGGACTCAAGGACACCTTACCTGGGCGAGGATGAAAATGGTGAACTCATTGAACCAACTGCACAACAGATGAAAGAGCTCTACAAAGAGATCGGCCGACCAAATCAAAAGGACGACATCGGGGAAGAGGGATTCGTCAATGCATACTATGGGGCAGTGGTACTCAAAAGACTTCTCATATATACCCTTGAATGTGGCTACACGTATGATGACTTGCAAAACATCTTCTTTGATGAGGAGATGGAGAAGCTGTCGAAACGTGACACCACAATGGATGAGATGAGAAAGACCACAGCGGCCCGCGACGCCCTTGACCGACAAGACGTCATGGTCAGAAGAATCATTGCAGGTGCATATAGGGTAAATGCTGTTTATTTCTTCAGGAACGTTGACTTTCAAGACACAATCACACTGAATCCAGTTGACATTGTGTGTGCTCTTCGTCCACCACTTCGAAGAATATCACTTTTACACCTGATCCTTCAGAATGGCCGACAATTGCCACGACCTCTACTCCAAAAGCTATATGATGCGATCGATGACTACAATCACATTAAGCAACGGGAAGATCAACGACCAAGGTGGGGCATCCACTTGTCTGAAGCTCACATACTTGCGATTGCTGATACCCCGACTCCTGCTGATCGTGAACGTGCCAATCCAGCCGCTGGCAAATCGAAAGCAGCCCCGAAAGCTGCACCAGCACTGGGAAGAGTGTCGAAAGCGAAAGCATCATCGTCAGCGACATGGAGAACAGTTGAAACCGCTCCTCCGCCAAAACAAGCTCCAGTGACCCCGCCAAAGAAGGGTGGAAAAGACCAAGGAAAAGGTGGAAAATCTTATTCACACCGTGGCGGAGACTGGAACCAACAGGGATACTATGGATGGGGATATAGATGATTAAGCGATCTGACCTCTGCATAGGTCCTGATTGAACCTGGCGATGCGAGGATGCAATCATTGCTCGAGATTTACCTCTACTTCATTTTGAATGATTTCTGAGAGGACTCTGAGCCGGCTAATTTAGAACCACACATTTTTTTTTGAACATCATTGCATGAGACGCTGAGTTTCTACAGCGGTCTACATCTCAATCGACGAAGGAACGGGAAGGTAAAATTCTAGTTCCTGAGTCATATTTGCGTTTTGATTTTATTTGTAATTCACCTGCTTGAGTGGGATTCCATGCTGGCTACGCCACATCGGATGAACCTCAATGCTAGACACCGACTACGTCGTGTCTACATGCACGTGAACAGAACCTTTATCTTTTGGTAGAGATAGTAGCAAGCCGCCATGTAGATATGAAGTTCTGAAACGGACTTTAGCTCTCCATAATTCAACAAATGAATAGCTGCAAATATAGTGGATCAATTCGAGGGACACTCCTTTGCGCGTAGCCAACAAAGTTGGCTATGCGTGGGGGGTGCGAATAGAGTGTAAGCTACGGACCAATGTACATTATCACATAAGTCACTCTAAGACTCGAAGCCAAAGGGTTGTGACAATCGCCCTTTTGGCTCAAGACCCACTGCAGCAACAGGGAAAAGGAACGCCATGCGGAAGCTGTCGTCGTTGTGAAGCCATCACTGGAACAACAAACATCAACATCAATTACTGGAATATAATCGGACAGGCAATCCCCGATTCGCAATCTATCTATCTATCTATCTCTCTATCTCTCTCTCTCTCTATCTATCTATCTATCTATCTATCTATCTGGCCAGCTATCTATCTGGCCAGCTATCTATCTGGCCAGCCATCTATCTGGCCAGCCATCTATCTGGCCAGCTATCTATCTCTCTATTTATCTATCTATCTATCTATCTCTCTATCTATCTATCTATCTATCTATGTATGTATCTGGCCAGCTATCCATCTGGCCAGCTATCCATCTGGCCAGCTATCCACCTGGCCAGCTATCCACCTGGCCAGCTATCTATCTATCTCTATCTCTATCTCTATCTCTATCTCTCTCTCTCTCTCTCTCTCTCTGTCTGTCTGTCTGTCTGTCTGTCTGTCTGTCTGTCATCTATCTATCTGCAAGCTGGAAAATGAAGCTATTCTGCCAGACTTCCTCAGTTTTTGAACTTGACAACATCAGAAACGCAGCAATTCAGCGAGACTTCCTCCATTTTTGCACTTGACAACATCAAAAACGAAACAGGTCTGCGAGACTTCCTCATTTTCCGAAGTTGACAACATCAAAAACGAAGCAATTCTGCGAGACTTCCTTCAAAAATGGAAAGTTGAGTGCAGAGCTGACGGCCTCGTACCAACGCGTTTTGCGATTTTTCCACTCCACCTGTCTAAAGTACTGCGCCTGCCACGAAAAAGTGATGCCAGGTCATACGAAGTGCTGCACCTGTCACGCAAAATCATCTCAGCGAACCTGAAGATTTGATGCTCCAAAATGCAACCCCTCTCAGGAAATCAGCGCCCTGACCTCCTAACATCTCTGATGAACATGTCTCTTGTACTGCGCCTGCCACGGAAAATGCATCTTTGCAGATCCTCTTCAAATGTCCCACGCCTGCCATCGTTCTTGGAAATGCTACAAAACCCTCACGTTTTGCTCATTTTTGACAAGGTGCGCAATCCCTTGCGCCTGCCACGCGAAACGACATCCGAACGTCCAACAGTGGTCCGAACCCCTGGTGTTTTTGACGCTTTGACTTCGAAATGTGCTTCGCGTCGTGCACTTTTTCGACATCGCAACTTCTACAAGCGCTCCGAAGCTGATGTGTTTTGTACATTTTGACTTCGAGATGTGCTTCGCGCCACAACGGCGTGCACTTTTTTGACATCCCAACTTCCAAAAGTGCTCCGAACCCGTCAGTTTTCTACAGTTTTGACTTGGAAATGTGCTTCGCGCCACAACGGCGTGCAATTTTTCATCTTTCAGCTGGCCAGCTGGATCCGCACCCGCCGCTTTAGCGAGCCTACTTTTTTCGACTCTCCGGACCCACAAATCATTGGAAAAGCAAGAGTGTTTTGTGACTTTCCTACCTTTTCGCGCACCTGGATCTTCTTTCTTCTGAGACTTTCTCTTTTTTGATCTTCTTTCTTTTTCTCTTCTCTTCGCTGACTCTTCCCATCTCTGCTTTTCATCTGTCTATATTGTCGGAAGTTTGACTTCTAAACTTCCTTCGATCAGGGAAAATATATTGGCTAAAGTGGAACGATTGTCTTTTTGAAACGGACATGGACATTTCTCCGTAAAAAGAAAAACTCGGAGATATCACATCTACTTCAGGATGGTTGCATTTAGAAATGGATTTGGACCTTACTTGTGCCCCTTTCCGAAGACTTCCCAACATAGTTTCTGTGTTTAATGGTGAACGGGATGCAGTAATGGACGAGGGGTGCCATTTGGTATTCAATGTTTCGATGGGTGGGTGCAAGATTATCTATATAAATGGGGAATTTTCCATTGCCACTTTGAAAAGGAGGGTAAGTAAACACAAAAGAAGCGAGTATGCTCCTTCTGGAATCCTTTTTGCTACTCATTTCGCTGGAATCTGCCAGTCTCAAACTGGGACCTTGTGGCAACTGAGATTTTTGGCAGCAATCTCACCAGACAGAAAGGCGTAATTGGAAAGGATCACCCATGGAAAAGATCCCAATCCACATACAAAGGCCTCCTCAGTTCAAAATTGCTTTGCAAAACCATCCAAGTTCATAGGGATCTATCCACGATACACCAACGTACAGTTGTTTTCTTAAAGTAGTTATAGTAGTCATAATAAATCGGAGAAAAACTACATCCACTAAGTTATAGTGGTTATAATAGTCACATTTAATCCCCGAAACAGCCCATGCACCACATTTCTGGCAGCCATAACAACCATACAAAATCCCAAAAAACACACTAGTTATAGTAGTAAAAAAAAGGCAATTGACCTATAATTCTAGTAGGTAAAGCCAACCAAACTTGATCCATTTCTCCTTCTCATAGTTTTCTACCAATCTTCCTTAAACCCCCTGGAGGACAAAGTGATGATTCTGAAGTCTATGTTTTTCCAACGTTTGAAGAACTCCTGCGCCATCTTCCAAGAAGAGGGTCCACAGTGGATGATGGAAGAAGGCGCAAAGAGAACCGTGGGAACCGTGGGAACCGTGGGAACCTGTGAGTTTGTCTGAAAATAGGAAATGCCCAAAATATCCCAAGGGATCCCAAGGGTATATTAATTATTATTGGTCTTATGAACTATTTGGGGGAATACACCATTTTTTAGACACAGCCATATCTGTCTATAAGTGATTATCTATAGTGTGATGATGTTAGATATAGTGATTAAGTATGTTTTCTATCTATAGATGGAAGCTTCCAAAGTCATGGTGATACCCCAAATCATCCAAGTCATTAGACCATGACTTAATATTGAAACCCATGATGACTTGGGGATTGCGCATTTTAAGAAACCGACATAAGGAGTATTAAAAATAAACAACAGATAGAAAAGTGCAAATTCCACCAAAACAAGTGGTAGATTGCTTTTCGACATCTTTTTGGAAAGTTGCTATAGCCGATTTTCAGACCCAAGTTTCTCAGTCGTAGAATTATCGGATGAAACTGGGGGAGGTTGAAACGATCATTTTTGAGCACCTGTACAGCTAGGAAAGCATCGATCCCATACATTAGATCCAAGGTGAGGTGCATCTCGCGTTGCCCCGGAGGTTGTGATCCAAATGTGGAAAACTTGGTGACGGCGATTTTGTGGTTTCTGGCGGAAAATGGTGATTCTGGCTTGAAGATATCATGTCAAAATGAGTCGGAATGATTCAAAAGGGGGAAAGCCACCACATTTCAGATCGGATTTGGGGGTGGCCGGGGTGACCTTTTTTTGGACAAGTCCTTATTCAAGCATGGCGATCTTGGGGCAAATAGCGCTGATCATCAGTACCCATCATCGCTAAGCTTATGACCCCGTGTAGAACAGAGAAAGTGGATTTAGCAAAAAAATAAAAACAAAAAAAAAACAAAAACACAATCAAAAACCGAAACACCAAAAAAATAACTCGACAGGAAGAGTCACCAGAAAAATCAAGAAAAAAACATGAAAAAAACAAGAAAAAACAAACAACACAAACACATAAAAAACATCAAAACCTGCATTTTTCTATTTTTTTTGTTTTTCTTTGTTTCTGTTGTCGGCGTGTTGTTTCTTTTTCTTGTTTTTTCCTTGGTTTTGGTTTTCTAGTTTGTTTTTTTCTTGTTTGCTCTGGTTTTGTTTTTTGTTTGTTTTTTTTGTTATATATATATATATTTGTCAAACCTATTTTCTCTGTGTTTACTGGACTCATAACGCTAAGCCCTGTCCTGTGTTAATCCCAAATATGTCACATGGCACCATAGTGTCGGATCATATGTCGGGTAAATGTGTCAGAACATAAGTCTCATCCAATGTAAGAATCTTAATATGTATACCAGACAACATGTCAGAAGATTGTTGCCCTTGAAATGCAAGAAGCTGTCAGACAAAGTGTTGGAATATATGGCAGTCGATCTAAAGGTCCTTGTAAGAAGTTTTAATTGCGAAAGCCGTGCGTGTTATGTTGGAAACCCTCGCAATTTTTTCGAGTTTGCGAAAGACAAACATTTTTATTCGCGGGGTCTTGAAGCACATCCTTGCACCTGCCGCTGGTACTGCCTAACGTTGCTTTCTGAAGTCTCAAGAAACAAACTCCAAATGCAACAGCCAAGCTTCCAAAAGTGAGGCGAGAGCCAAACACCAAGGCCCGTGGTGTTTGCCGAACCCTGCTGATGGCTGGGGTCTGCGGATAGGGGTATTTCGCGAAAGTTCCGCGAAAGAGTTGGCGAAAGTCAAAGTGCA
This sequence comes from Cladocopium goreaui, assembly GCA_947184155.2. Taxonomy (NCBI): domain Eukaryota; class Dinophyceae; order Suessiales; family Symbiodiniaceae; genus Cladocopium; species Cladocopium goreaui. The sequence continues at coordinate 47,369 of CAMXCT020003253.1, forward strand.
TTTTGAAGCGCGTGGCCCAGTAAAGAAATTGCCTAATCAGTAACAACTTGTTCTGAGAAGGGGAATCCGTGATGCTAGCTGCATGTTTACAAGGCTATGAAGAAGTTATCCGTGATAATTTTGTGTGATTTGGCAGGTGATGAACGAATCTTCATACGAGGAGTTGTTGCTTAACATGGGTTCCGCGAAAGATAAACATGGAGTTCGCGAAAGATCCGCCAAAAAAAAATACTCGCGAAGAATGGCCATTCCCGGATAAAGGAATTGTGGTCAACCATCATATGTCAGATAAGCAAGACTAGGCAGAGGTATTTTGAAGGTAGAGTGAACCTGTCAGAACCCACTGAATTTCATACATAGATACACATGTCAGCACTATATATATATATATGCCAGAATAGGCCGCACTGAAAACGTCAGAACATGTGCGAGGTAGAAATGCAAGAATATATTGCAGATCACATGAATCACATTTTTTTGCAACATATCACTGGTTATTGTCTGAATATGTGGTCCCTAGAATAAGCTGCAGATGTCAGAATTTATGGCAAGTGAAATGTTGGAATATATTTCAGAACATGTCCCAAATAACATGGCAGAATTTATGGCAAACGAGATATCATCATGTCTGCACTGTCTGCAAGGATAATGAGATATAGAGCATATCCAGAGAACAAGTCAGAACACATGTCACATGAAGTGTTATCAGATCATAAAATGCAAGAATATTGTCGTAGTTAAACGTGTCAGTTCTATCTAAGATTATGTCAAAATATGTTTTCCCGTGGAAATGTCAGCAAATATGTCAGCAGATCTGTTGGGGTATGTCAAAGCAAAAACCAGTCAATATATCAAGTGTACATGCCAGTACATGTGCGTTTTTTTTTTTTGGGTGGTGATGCCTCGAAGTAAAGAACTGAAACTTGACTCACATTGGGGCCATCCAATTTTTGAAGGATTTTTTTGCCATCGAAATTGTGTTCCTGTTCCCTGTGACAGCTTGCCAGTAGAGACTCTGATCGTGGTGGGGCTACTTGCCTCATCTTTCCCCTACGATTTCGGACTTGCGAAACGAATTGGGAGTCTCCACACATTTTCCATTCTTTCAAAAACTATAATATATATATAGTATATATATAGTATATGCATAGTATATATATATAGTATATATATAGTATATGTATAGTATATATATATAGTATAAATATATAGTATATATATAGTACATATATAGTATATATAGTATATATATAGTATATATATATATAGTATATATATAGTATATATATAGTATATATATATAGTATATATATAGTATATATATAGTATATATATAGTATATATATAGTATATATATATAGTATATATATAGTATATATATAGTATATATATAGTATATATATAGTATATATAGAGTATATATATAGTATATATATAGTAGTATATGTATAGTATATATATATAGTATATATATAGTATATACATACTATTTAAATAGCATATGTATATATATATACTATATAAATACTATATATATACTATATATATATACTATATATATATATACAATATATATATACTATATAAAAATACTATATATATACTATATATTTACTATATATATAGTATATATATACTATATATATATATCAGTAATATATCAGTAGATCATTCCATCATCTCATCATATCATCTAAGAATCTAAGATCCCAGGTTGTACAGCCCCATGAAGCTGCAGAAGGACTGTTTGGTGACCCAACGACCTGCCTGCCAGTTTCATCGGCTGGATTCATTTTGGCGCCACGAGGATAAGGGCTACGTCTTCAATTCCTTGACAAGGTGGGATTTTGAGAGAAAAAGATGGAAAAAGTGTGCCGATGGAGGTTCCAATCTTTTTCCTTGGCCAGAAAAGATATGATAAAATCCTCGTTGAATTCAAGACTCCTAGTAGTCCTATAGTGTTCCGTCCCAAGAAAAGAAGCAGGACATTTGCAGGAAATTCGCTTTTCATTCCCACATGTAGGGGCGATGTTTCCCTTGAGCCAAGTCAAACGATGAAAAAAAATGGTCAGCTGAGGCCGGAGGCCTTCTTTGAGCAGCAACACCCTGCTGACCTCATGCCAGACAAGACCCGGTTGCCGGAGTGGAGCATGGCAGTCCTTGAGAACCCGCAGGGGGACCCCTTCGAACTGGAAAACCATGACGTTGAGGACATGGCATCGGCTTCAGTGCCGAAGAAGACGCTGGTGTTACAAATTCATGAAGAAGGCAAGTCGAACAGGAAGCGTCAGACCTTGCGGGGCTGGCCGGTGTTGTATGAGGATGAATGGGAAAACATCGAAAAAATGCTGAAACTTGGCACGTACGCGGCATCAAATGAGATTGCCTTCTTTCGAATGGGGGCTCTGGTGGAAGAGCCGCAGAATCAAGATGTCGCGAAGCTTGATGCAGACGCTTTGCAGAATTTGATTCATGAAGAGCACGGTCGCGCTGAAGAATCAGGGAAACTATCGGCACCTCGGCTTCGCTGGAACCAGGGCGATTCATGATAGGTCAATCAGGTTCCCTTGGAGGTACCACTCCGCAAGTCACCACAGCTAGCTGTGTCAGTGACGAAGGGTCACCAGTTCATCGCTAGCGGTTTAAGATGGTTTAAGTAGATTAGGGTGACAGTCAGCAAGTGTGTGAAACACCGTTTTTTGGGAGGTTTTGTGGTTCAGGACTGCATAAAATGGACGGGTGAAATGCTGTGTTGCATGTTTTGTGGCGCGGTCGCCATGGGAGGAACAAGCGAAGGTCTGTGTTTCCAGGTGTGCGGGCATGAGGAAAGCTGTGAGAAAATGCACAACAGACTGCAGTGAGCACTCGGCTTTACCAAAACATCCACAAACACCTCACTGCGACAGCAGTTTTGAGGTTGGGAAAATGAACACAAGACTGGAGGGAGCTCGACTTTACCAAAGACTGTACAAATCACTGCAATCCGAGAAATGAGCGCGAGACTGAAGGAGAGCTGGATTTTTTTCCATGGACAGCGCACAGTGAGATGCGCGGAATGATGTGGCGCGATCTTGGATTGATGACACCAGCATTACTAAGCTGCAGTGTTAGAGCTTTGCCAATGTGGCTTGAGACAAGTGGGAAAAGAACGGAAAAGAGGTGTCCTGAAGAACATGTGAGAGGTAGTTCAGAGCCGAGCGAAGAGGTAGCTTGAAGAAATTGCGCAGAGAAGAGCTCGGAAATTTAGCCCAGAGAAGAAATCAGAGAAGAGTTGTTGGAGAGAAATTGTTTAGAGAAAAGGAGCCTCATTCACTAGTCATTCGCTGCAATGTTTTTGCCAACGGACTCGTTACCGTCGCACAAATCCACATCCGGTAGGCTGGGGTGGGGTGGGGTGGGGTGGGGTGGGGTGGGATAATAACGTCATTGGCATTTCCACATGATCTTGATGCTACGCTCTATGATCTTCATTGGCATTTCCACATGAACCTGATGCTACGCTCTCTGATCTTCAATTGCAATTCCACACATCCGCATCCGATAGTCTGGGGTGGGGTGGGGTGGGGTGGGATAATAACGTCATTGGCATTTCCACATGATCTTGATGCTACGCTCTATGATCTTCAATTGCATTTCCACATGAACCTGATGCTACGCTCTCTGATCTTCAATTGCAATTCCACACATCCGCATCCGATAGTCTGGGGTGGGGTGGGGTGGGGTGGGATAATAACGTCATTGGCATTTCCACATGATCTTGATGCTACGCTCTATGATCTTCATTTGCATTTCCACATGAACCTGATGCTACGCTCTCTGATCTTCAATTGCAATTCCACACATCCGCATCCGATAGTCTGGGGTGGGGTGGGGTGGGGTGGGGTGGGATAATAACGTCATTGGCATTTCCACATGATCTTGATGCTACGCTCTATGATCTTCAATTGCAATTCCACATGAACCTGATGCTACGCGCTATGATCTTCATTGTCATTTCCACATAATCTTGATGCTACGCTCTATGATCTTCAATTGCGATTCCACATGAACCTGATGCTACGCTCTCTGATCTTCATTGGCAATTCCACATGATCTTGATGCTACGCTCTATGATCTTCAATTGCAATTCCACTAAACAGATGCGGTGCTAAACAGATGCGGTGCCACGCTGGGGTTCTATCGTTCCTATGGTCTTTGTGTTATGAACACGTTAACGTTCTTTTCCTTCATATTTTCGGATCCTTCAGAATGGGCTTCTCTTCGTGTTAGATGGATAGGTTCGGGATGTCTTGTGTTGGATTGGGAAATGTTTGCAATCCTCAAATATGGAAATGCATGCGCTCTTTCCAGTGGCGGTGGGAGTGCGCAGGGAAAAACCTGATGGAAGCCACCGCTGACATGTTGAAGAAAATGTGAGAAAAAGTTGCGGTTGCCCTTTTTGAGGCTGAAGTCATGGAAGGGTTGTCATTCCCAAAGTAGATGGACCTTTTTTTGGAGAGGTTTTGAATGCAAAAACTGGCTCCCCGCTGTGAGGACGCAGTAATTTTGATCATTTTCGTACGCCGGTAACGCTTCCGGCGGGATGTTTTTGTTGTGGCTTCAACTGTTCAATGCCTTGCGGCTGCTGGAAATAACTTTCGTGGGGTCTGAACTTGTGTCGCATTAGCTAGCGTTGGCCATGACCCATAGAAAGTCAGAATTCAGGTGTTTGTAGGTCATAGTATGGTCATACAGTAGTTTATCTGCTGATCCATTCAGCAAGCGCTTCAGCTGTTGGCTGGTTGCAATGCTTGGAATGGCTAAAAAATAAGGTGGTAAACCCAACAATAAACCATCCCCAAGTACCATTGTTTTCATGGTTGCTATAAACGCGCCTCTCACGGTATGGGATTTCCCACGTTTTTTTTGTTTTAACAGTGTTTCCCCTCAACACGATCTGGTTGGTGGTTTGGCGCATTTTTTGTTTTTCCATAGGGAAGAATCATCCCAACTGATTTTCATATTTTTCAGAGGGATAGGTCAACCACCAGGAAAAATAATCTCTCCAGGCCACTGTGGACGTCAATATCACCAAGATCACCCCCGAACTGCACATCCCTGAGCTTTCATTTCTCGCGCCAATGCGGAGCGAAAGCATGGGTGAACTCAGGAGCACCGTGATTTTTCACCACGTTTCGGGGGTGACATGCTGACATGCCCCGTGGATCCCCGTGAAAAATGGGGAAAAAAAATGGTTTCTGATGGGATGATCAGATTCAGGGCAAAAAAACAGCAGCTTGTCAGCTATTTTGATACGTAGTTTGAAGGCTCGATTTGAATCGATTTAACCATTTGAAAAAAGAACTAGCCGCAACTTGTTTTCGCAATTGGCATTTCCGTGGAAATCTTTCCTGTGAGAATTGCAGGAAAAGACTGGCTGCCAAGTTCGGAATTGGCAAGAGCCGCTTGCTCCTTTCTCAGGGAAAGGATGGACGAAATCTGCTCGAAGATGATGTGCAACTTGAAAGCCTACTGGAGGATGAGCTGAAACTTGCGACAGCTGGGAACATCTCCAAGATCAAGATCGAGATTAACTACCTCAAAGGCTTCGATCATCCCCACATCATGAAGATCTTGGAGGACATCGTTTTTGATCCAAATTGGGGATTTCCCACGACGTCATTCAATATGTCAAAATAGCATCTGCCAATTAGGTCTAACTACCATAGTTTTTTTGATGAACATCCGTTTCAAGATGTTTCAAGTATGTTTATGAGACGTCCCTTCTCCCGAAGTATCAAACATCCATAAATATCCCCGAATCGAAATCCTGGCGGACTGTTTTGAATCTATTTTGATCTTATGTGATCTTGTTGGATATTACTTGTGATATATCCGATTATATCTCATTACATTTTATTAATCTTATTTTATATCTTACGATTATATTTCTACTGTGTTCTATTACATATTATTGTGTCATATGATATTCTATATATCGGATTATCTATTAGTCTACCTGTTATATCCTAGTATATCTTATGATATGTTCTTATCTCTCGTTGTCATTCCCATGATAAATCGTCTATACCGAAAGTTTTCGGGACCCAGCCATCTCATTCTTGCTGAGTCGCTTCTATCAGCCATGGCAATCTCACCTCAATTGCAGGAAACCACAATACTTGGAGTTAAAACATGGTCTCCAGTAGATTTTCCAAATAGAATCATTCCACCAAAACGCAAATGCTAGTGTATGGCCAGTTAGAATAACAATCGATAGCCAATAGCCTTTGATAATTCACTAGAAACTCCATATTTTAGCGAATCTAGTGTGGTCCACCTATTTTAGCGAACTGTTATGTAGCCATGATGTCCTGGGCGTTTGTCCAACTGGGGCATCCATCACAAGATCCCATGAAAATTAAAAGCCATGGAAAAATCCATATCCCATCCTTTTGATATACCCATTGGCACCATCACAATATCCCATCCTTATCATCCTTTGGGTGTTTTCTCACGAAACTTCGTTTAAGCAAACTTCCGAGTTTTCACATCATGTAAACCACAGCATGTCAACAACTGGAGGCTCAACAGTGGATCACAGCAACATTTTGCAGTTGGGTGAGAGGGTCTGTGCGAAACCAGCGGGTGCCAGCCTCGATCTGACATGAAGTCCAAACAATTCACCAGACTGTAGCGAGACCTCGATTTGCCAAAAAGTTAAGCAATTGAGGGATTTCATTTCATTTTCATATTCATTTTCGTTTTCATGTTGATTTTCATTTCATCGTTTTCCATTCAATTCCATTCCATTCCACTCCACTCAGTTCAATTCCATTCCATGCCATTCCATTTCGTTCATGTCAGCATCTTTTTTAATTTCATTCATTATTTCGTTCATTTATTATTTCGTTCCTTCGTTCGTTCCTTCGTTTGTTCACGGATTCCTTGATTCATTGATTAATTGATTGATTGATTGATTCATTGGTTGATTGGTTGATTGATTGATTGGTTGATTGTCTGATTCGTTCGTTCGTTCGTTCGTTCATTCGTTCGTTCATTCGTGCGCAGATGATCTCACTTGTGTGTACATGTGATCGTGGGCTCGCTGGTGTGTACATGTGATCCTCAGCTGCGTGCGCAGGTGATCTTAAGGGCTTCAAACGGGCTCTGTGTGTACATGTGATCTGAATTTGCGTGCGCGGATGATCCCTTGACCCGCGGCCTTTGGACTTTGGACGCTCCCAACATGCCCAAGTCTTGTGAATGATCCGAACATGCAGGAAATGGATCGCTCCAGAGCTCTTGTTTTTCAACTTGTCCTCGATCTACAGACAGCTCGAGAAGAACAACTTGCAGAAATCACTCGGATTTCCAAGGAGCTTGGAAGCTTTGAGCCTTTTGGATCCTTTTGGTATCCCTTTGGTTCTGAATTATCCGCTTATGGCTGATCTTCCGTAAGAATTGTCCTTTTGTCCGAATGCCCGCTCAGACTCATGCACCTCAGCCCAGACGGAATCAATTCTCAAAGGCTGACCGACTGATTTGTTCTACCTTGTGATGCTCATGGTTCGTTTCACTTTTGCAGGAAGTGATCGTGGGGGCAATGTACAGAGGTGCATGCCCTCACACTGGCTTCAAAGCTGGAGGAAACGAGATGGCACAACTGTCCGTGGCTGAGAAAGGAGTGGCGACAACGTCAGAGAAATACACGATTGCCCACAGCAGAGGACAGTCAGACTGTTTCCAGTGTGACATCAGAACACTGACATATATAGCTGTCAGTTGTTCTATGGCACTTTTTTGGGAGAGTCCAAATCCCAAAACATACATATACAATGACAACATCAATAGCGGCTCAGTCACATTGCTTTGCAGGTCGTTTATTGTAGATGCATGATCGTACAATATCATACATGTGCGCCCAACATGCAGGAGTTGTACCGCTCGAAAACCTTAGCGAGGGTCTCAAGAAAGCTCAAGAAGAACAGCTTGCCGAAATCATTCGGATTTCTCAGGAGCTTGAAAGTTTTTGAGCCTTCTGGTATCCCTTTGGTTCTGTACTATCGGTTGGCTGATCATGTACGAACACTCCTTATTTTTCTGAACTCCCACTCAGACTCTTGCATCTCAGTCCAGACAGAATTATGTTGCACTTCTGGAGGTTGCAAAGCTCGAGCGACTCTTCCTCAACGCCATACAGCAAAGATCTACAAAGTGAGATTTTGTGTTTGCTGCATGAAGCTTCCGCCGATGGGCGTGTGGCCGACCGTTCTGGTCGTACAACTCTCCATGCACCTTCAGCTTATGATGAAGCGGATCAGTGGCTTCGAAAAGCCTGTTGGTTGAAAATCAAGATCGTTCATTCATTCATTGCTTCATTGGTTCATTGATTGATTGATTCATTCATTGATTGATTGATTCATTCATTCATTTATTTATTCATTCATTCATTTAGTTATTTATTTGTTTATTCCTTCATTCATTCGTTCGTTCCTTCGTTCCTTCGTTCGTTCGTTCGTTTGTTTGTTCATTCCCTTCATTCGTTCATTCGTTTGTTCATTCATTCGTTCGTTCATTCATTCATTCGTTCGTTCATTCGTTCGTTCGTTCGCTCGTTCATTTTCTTTCATTCTTTCATTCATTCTTTCATTCACTCATTCACTCGTTCACTCGTTCATTCGTTCATTCGTTCATTCGTTCATTCGTTCATTCGTTCATTCGTTCATTCGTTCGTTCGTTCGTTCGTTCATTCATTCATTCATTCATTCATGCATGCATGCATGCATGCATTCATGCATTCATGCATGCATTCATGCATTCATGCATTCATGCATTCACGCATTCATGCATTCATGCATTCATGCATTCATGCATGCATGCATGCATTCCTTCCTTCCTTCCTTCCTTCCTTCGTTCGTTCGTTCGTTCCTTCGTTCGTTCGTTCGTTTGTTCATTCGTTCATCGTTCATCGTTCATCCGTTCATCCGTTCATTCGTTCATTCGTTCATTCGTTCATTCGTTCATTCGTTCATTCGTTCATTCGTTCATTCGTTCATTCGTTCATTCGTTCATTCGTTCATTCGTTCATTCATTCGTTCATTCGTTCATTCGTTCGTTCATTGGTTCATTCGTTCGTTCGTTCCTTCATTCATTCATTCATTCATTCATTCAGTCATTCTTTCACTCATTCATTCACTCATTCACTCATTCACTCATTCACTCATTCACTCATTCACTTATTCACTCATTCATTGATTCCTTTCTTCCTTCGTTGTTTCTTTGGCATTTCAGAAAGCATTTGCTTATTCATTGATGCACCTCAAAACCTCAATCTTTCATTTTTCAGTCCTATAGGGCATTGATTTTCTATGGTCATTGTTCTCTGTCGAAGCGTTCATGACTAGAACTCTACATAGATATTAAAACCCTTTTACAATCCCATAGAAAACCAATTGAACATCCTGCTGCTCTGCTAAACCTAATTTGTTATGGTTATGATATCCCAAGTCATCCCCAATGGTGGAATATCCCATTAATTGCCATTAACAATGTATCCATTACCGAGCCCTACTACACCGCATCAAACCAAGTCAACATCCCCGTGAAATCCTATAGAAACCCATATAATTTCGAAGATCCTCTTACAGTCCCCAAAAAACCATATTAAATCCTTTTAAACCCCATTTAAAATGGCCATATATCCCCAGGCAAAACATGTCCAGGAGGACTTTGTCGTCCACGGCCCTTTACCGCACTGGCGCTTTTCCACCGCCACTCTTCGGGGCCCTGTGCACCGTGCTGCTGCGGCACGCGCGGCGCTCATCGATGTGGCCTCGGGACTGCGACATTTGCATCAGAATGGCTGGGGGCACATGGCTCCTTGGAGAAAAATTGGGGTTTGTAGTGAACAAAAATATGTTTTTCCTCTAGTTTAACCACTAATAAATTGTTTTTAATGGGATTTGACCATCAAAAATAGGATATTAATGGGATTAAGAATAGGATTCAAATGGGATTTAACCAACAAAACATGAATTCAATGCAATTTAACAAACAATTAGTGAGAATTAGCCAGCAAAATTGGGAAATTTAACCACCAAAAACGGAGACTTAATCAGCTTAACCAGCAAACATCACCAACATAAATTGGGATCGAAACCAATAATTGTCGGCAGGAGATATTGGGGATGGAATAATAACCAATGATTTGCTGAGTCGTTGATATTTTTTTACTCTTTATTGCCCACGGATCAGCACATCCAAGGATGTGCAGCCATGCAACCTGCAGATCGCTGGCCAGGTGGGAATGTTTTCAAGCGGCAGGGTTCTGAAAGCTCAGAAGGTAAAGAGAGTTTTGGGACATTTACTTTTAGAACATGTATGAAGCCCACATTTTTTTTGGCCCAATATGGACTGAAACCCAAGTGGGTAATCTCAGTTCTAGGGACGAATCTATCAATCTATCAATCTATCATCATCAGTCCATGAATCCATCAATGTATCAATCTATCTATCTCAGTATCTATCTGTCTGTCAATCATTTGATCTATCCGATGATATATTTATCTATGTGTCGATCTATTTACTGTATCCATGTATATATTTATCTACCCTATTCTTTCCCTATTCTATCTTGTTCTATCGTGTCATTCTATCCTATTCTACCCTATTCTATCTTGTCCTGTCTTGTCCTATATATATACATATATATATATCTCTCTCTCTCTCTCTCTCCCTCCCTCCCTCCCTCTCTTTCTGTATCTACCTTGTTATCACCTTATTTTTCTACCCTTCTCTATCTAGTCTACAAGTGTACTAATCTACTAATCTTCTAATCTACTAGTCCACTTACTAATCTGCTAAGCTGCTTATCTACTCTTCTAGTAATCTAGCCATCGATCTATTTACCTACCTACCTACCTATCTATCTATCTGCCTATCTCTATCTGAATCTCCATCCCCATCTCCATCTCCATCTCTGTCTATCTATCTATCTATCAATCTGTCAATCTATCAAAGTATCGATTTCTCAATCAATCTATCGATCGATCGATCTATCTATCTATCTATCTATTTCATCTATCCATGTATCCATCTATCTATCTATCGATCTATCTATCTATCCATCCATCCATCCATCCATCGATCGATCATCTATTTATCTATCTATCTAATCTAATCCAATCTAATCTATAATCTAATCTAATCTAATCTAATGTATCTATATCTATATCTATATCTATATCTATCTATCTATCTATCTATATCTATCTATATCTATCTCTATCTATCTAAATCTATCTATATATATCTATATCTATCTATGTATATATATATCTATCTATCTCTATCTACATCTATTTATATTTATCTATCTCTATCTATATCTACCTATCTATATCTATCTATATCTATCTATATCCATATCTATCTATATCTATCTATATCTATCTTTATCTATATCTATCTATATCTATCTATATCTATCTATATCTATTTATCTCATCTAAAGCTATCTATATCTATTCACATCTATTCATATCTAATCATCTCTATCCATTTCTATCCATATCTATCTAGATCTATCTATATATATATATATCTATCTAAATCTATCTATAGCTATCTATACCTACCTAGATCTATCTATATCTACTTATATCTATCTATATCTATTTCTATCTATCTCTATCTATCTGTATGTATCTATATCTATCTAAATCTGTATCTATCTGTTTCTATCTGTATCCATCTGTATCTATCTATCTATATATCTATCTCTCTCTCTCTCTCTCTCCATATCTCTCTACATCTCTCCATATCTCTCTACATCTCTCTATATATCTCTCTATATCTTTCTATATCTCTTTATACCTCTCTATATCTCTCTCTCTCTATATATATATATATATATGTATCTCTCTCTCCCTATATCTATATATATATTTATACATATATATATATATATCTCTCTCTCTTTATATCTGTATATCTCTCTATATCCCTTTTTTATATATCTATGTATACATCTATCTATCTATAAATCTATTTATCTATAAATCTATCTATCTATAAATCTATCTATCTATTTCATCTATCCATGTATCCATCTATCTATCTATCTATCGATCGATCGATCTATCTATCTATCTATCTAATCTATCTATCCATCTATCCATCTATCCATATATCTATCTATCTGTCTGTCTATCTATCTATCTATCTATCTATTTTATCTATCCATGTTTCCATGTATCCATCTATCTATCGATCGATCGATCTATCTATCTATGTATCTATCTATCTATCTATCTATTTCATCTATCCATGTATCCATCTATCTATCTATTTCATCTATCCATGTATCCATCTATCTATCTATCTATCTATCGATCGATCTATCTATCTATCTATCTATCTATCTATCTATCTATCTATCTATCTATCTATCTATCTATCTATCTATCTATCTATCTATCTATCTATCTATCTATCTATCTATCTAATCTATCTATCCATCTATCCATCTATCCATATATCTATCTATCTGTCTGTCTATCTATCTATCTATCTATATGTTTAAATCTATTTATCCATCAATCTATGAATCAATCAATCAATCAACCCATCAATCTATGGATCGATATATATATATATATATCAATCTATCAATATATCAATCTAGCAGTCCTTAGATCTTTCAATCCATCTATCTATCCATCGATCAATCGTTCAATATTTCAATCTTTCAACCTATCAATCTACCAACCTATCATTTAACCAATGAATCAATGAATCAATGAATGAATGAATGCATGAATGAATGAATGAATCAATGAATCAATCAATTCGCCTGCCTGTCCATACATTGATCCATCCATCCAATCTATCCAATCCGTCGAATCTACGCTATCTGCCCTACCTCTCTATTTATCTGATCTCTTATTGCAACGTGTGCTACATTTCTTCATTCTGTACTAAGTATCCATAAGTCCATGTTGGGTCTCTACATCTATGTCCAACGATCTCAAAATGAGTCAAGGAACTGTACCCATCCACCTCAGAAGAAATCAACCACCTTTTCGCTGGAGGTGAAAAAGGATACGCCTGAGTCAGTGGACTTGAAGTTGTGCTTGGTGGATGCTGGCAGTGCAGGGTTGTTGGGAAGCGAATTGAGAACTTGGAGCTCCAGACTTTTGGATTGACGTTTTTCAGCTCTGGACCTGGGTTTGTCTGAACATGGGGGATGAATGCTTTGGACCTCCAAAAATATCCCAATTCGTGGGGGAACATGATGATCAACTACTGGATGGAACCGGGTGCCATATTTTCAGACAAATTTGCGCCGCTGATTTGAGTGATTTTCACATGGGTGATTTCACCAGACATGAGCAATACGCCCGCGGTAACAAGGCAATTGAAAATCCACCATTTATAGATGATCTCCCCAGCTAGAATCCTCCATTTATAAGGATTTTCCCATATTTTCCTGTGATTTCCCAAGGTTTTTTCCCATATTTTCCAATTTTTTAACGTGGCGGATTTTTGCCCAGCCACGTTTGATGAGGGTCAATTTGTCGCAGATCCAAGGATATGCCTTATCGCAGGTGAGAAGTGGCGACACGAAAACCATGACGCCTTGGATTTGCCATTTTTTTTGGGTTTCACAGTGGCAACAATCCACTAGGATTGGGGAATCTACTGGGGATACTTTAGCATTTTGGGTAAACCCTACTGGGATCTTCTATTTTTATTTTTTGGGAAAAAACCTACTGGGTAGACTACCGTTTTTTTGGAGGGTAAAACATGGCGCCAAGGAAAAAGGCTCTTGACTGGTTTGCTCTTGGAATGACCGTGAAGGATTTGGCTGAAGGACTTTGGCCCCAAGTCACAGTTGGAGAAGAGACACCTTTGACCTTGGTGGAAGCGAGCGAAAAAACCCAGCTGCACGAGGCGGCAACAGATCGAATTCAAGATTTTCCGAAAAGTTCACCACAGCTGTAATTCTTAAAGTTCATCTCGTTTTGTTTCCAAGGTGAAGCAAACAACCTGGTAAGCATCACAGCACAGTATCGCAGGCGGCTTCAGCAGCTTCAGATTCGACGTCGACTTTCTCCCTGGTGGCGTTCCCGCAAGGATCCGTAGAGCGGTTGAGTGAGGTCGACAGTTTTCTGGTCGACGATGCAGAGCGGAAACTGCAGCCTGGTCTTCAGCTGGAGAACTTTGACACAGTGGTGGACCACGATATCAACGCAAGGAGGACAAAAACTGAAGGGATTCACAATTGTTTCGGGGTGAACTGCAAGTTTTTGGTCATTTTTAGTAACCATCCAAGTTTAAGGGTGCCCAATTTTGACCCATACCCGCGCAGGGAGAGCGTCTTGAAGAAAGTGCGTGAGAATGGGCGGATCTTGGAATCTGTGCCCTCGGTTTTCAAAAGCATGCAGGATGTGGTGATGGCAGCCGTGCAGCAGAATCTGGGGCCGGTGATTTTGCCAATCTTTTGGGATGAATCCCACCGTAGACAATTTCCTTTGATGAATAGTTTGGGGTTTCTGAGGACAAGTAAACCAACCAGTGATGTCGACCGAGCACTTGGGCCCGGTGGCTTTGGGCCCGGTGGTTTTGGAAGCCTCGAAATGCACCAACTGAAACCAATACTGGATGGCTGATCAACCGCTAGGCAACCCCTTTTGTTAACAAATAGATCATCCTGATTGAACAATCATTGAGCAACCAATATGTATATATATATAATAGATATAGATTGTAGATCATTGTTTTACCACTCGTTCAGGAACCAACGCAATTTCAAGGGAGTTCAATCACACTTTCAATTTGCAAATTATTGGGATCTCAACCCAAAAGTTGACAGACTCAATTTTACCTCCAACGTTTCCATCCGTGTCACGTGGTGGGTTCCCTATTCTTGGTGTCCAACTCAGCACCCTGAAACAACGGGGTAAAAATTTAGGATGGTACCAACTCCGTTTTGAGCAAACCTAGGAACCAACCTTCCGCCCGTTTATGGGATCCATGAGCGAATGAACTGAGCCCAGGACTGGTTGGGCGCTGCAGTTTGCCGATGACGAGCATCGCGGAAATCGCGACATCGTCTTGGCAGCAGTGCGCCGCGACGGGCAAGCCCTAGAGTTTGCATCCTCGCAGCTGCAAAAAGAGACTTGACCTGAAGAAAATGGATGATGGTGTAATGTGGTAAACCCTTATCACATTCCCCTTCTTATTAGTGGGTAATATAACAATAATATGTCATTTTTGGGGAATGTAACAACTCCCAACCATAAAACACCTCCTGGGTCTGCGGCTGTTTTTATGGGCTGTATCCGCGGAGAATGGCCATTTTTGATCGGGTAAAATTTCATGATAAACCAGGGGATTTGGAATAGGGGAAAACTCCTCCAAGAGTCATTTCATCCAATACTTTTTTATGGTACCCCCCCAATTATCTAGCATACAATGGGCATTTCATCATTTAATATGCGAACACTTGGCAGTTGAATCTGCAATTATTTGGGATTTGGCATGCTTTTTTTGAAGGTTTTGCCTGCAAATTGGGTTATATTTGCGACAAATATGGACTTGTGAATTTTACTTGCAAAAAGGAGGATTTAACCTGCAGCCAAATGGCTATTCGACTTGCAAAAACATCGGATTCTAAGCTGCAAAATCAGGATTTGGCCTGCAAAAATGAGATCTTAATCTGCAATGAGGATTTTGAGAATTACCGTTCGAAAGGTGCATAGTTCGCTTTCAAAACTGCGGGAGGTCACCTGCAAAAATATATGGAACCCTGGGGATTTAACCTTCAAACAGAACATTTGACACATTATATATATATATATATTATATTACACATACATGATTGATGGTTTGGCTTGCACATGTGGATGGAGTCTATTTGGAAACCAGAATTTGGCTTGCAAACACATGCAAAGAAGAGGGATTAAAACTTCAGGAATTGGGATTCAACATGCAAAACAACTGAAGAATCAGGATTTTGAGTGCAAAACGTGAGCATGCAACCCTGCAAAACCGAGGATGTGTTGCACACATATATTTTAATCCGCAATCATGAGGATTTTGCATGCACAAAATGTGAAAGCCTGCAAACATGTGGATGTTGTTTCACATGCAAAAGCTGGGATCTGATCTGCACACATTTTCGGATTCTACCTTGCGAACAGGAGGTCTTCAAGAGATTCCTTGGAATCCTATCTCACAGTTTGATCCTGACACCCACTTTTTGGAAAGGTGGTTTCAGAATTGTCTTCCAAGTGAGAAAAGGTTATAATTTTGGATGGTTTTTTCCATGTTTTTCCAACCTCTGAGGATCCAGAGGTAGTACTGGAAGCTGTGAAGAACAGCGGCTGGGCCCTGGAGTTTGCCTCGGACTCCCTGCGCAACGCTCCCGCGGTGGTGGCCGAGGCGGTTCGCTTCAACCCCTGGGCTCTGGAGTTGGCTGAAAAGTTGCAGCAGAACTACGTCCTGACCTGGGACAAGCAACCAACAAAGGGGGTGGAGAGTAAGCTTCCCCTGACCTGGGCTGCATTGAAGCTGTGAGTCAGAAAACTCAGCATAAAACTCATAAAACCTCCAAAAGTGTGGGGTGTTGAAGAGGCTGCGAGAGAGCTCTGTCTTATCAGAGATTTAGGAATCAACTTCAGGTTCGACATTTTGGGAAAAAAACATCAAATAGATCTTTCCATTGATTTGAATTTCCATCATTTGGATTCATTTGGGGACTATCAACTTAAAATTTGTAGAACAACCATCAATCAAATATGATATTAATTTATACCCACAGAAATAATCAAATATTATATGAGTTTTATGACCACTTCGTCGCCAATCTTACCCCACAGTTCCCAGTGATCTCCTGGCATTGCGCCGAGTTAGTGCAGCTGATGGACTAGTCATAGCGAGCTGCGAAAAAGTGCCGCGCCAGGGTGCAGTGTGTGAAGTGGAACAGATGGGCCAGTCAGATGGGGATAACATCTATATATAATATATGTATTGTTATATATATATATATACACATACATATACATATATACATATGTATATATATATAATGGGGAAAACTGGACAGATCAGTTCATCTATGTTCATCTGGTTTTTACCGGTCTGATGGCAGATTTCCTTGATCGAATCAATCCGTTGCGAAGGCGAAAACTGTGTTGGTTATGACCCAGCAGCAACCGCAGTTTTGAGTTATTTTTAGTACTGAAATTTGCTGAGTGATCATAGTGTCCCTGCGTAACTCCACCAAAAGGACGAAGTTGAGTTAACCGCGCGTAGCTGGCTCAAAAGGTCAGTTTTCAGGCACTAGCACCATTGGTTTCGGAGCAGGAAACAATGACTGATTTGGGGCCGCCCAAGCGTAGTCAATGTGGAGCAGATCATCTCAAACCTCAAAATCTGAAGCTGGCTATCCAAGTTCTTCCCCAACATGGTTTCCTCCAGGGTAAAAAGTGACAAGTCTGTTGTCTTGCCAGGTCATCAAGCCCAATGATCGTAGTTTGTTTGATACCCATGTCTATCGATTCCGCATTGTTGACAAAACTGACATTTTTTTAAAAGTACACGCCTTCATTGTTTTAGCATCGTTTGACACAACATGGCCAGTTTTTGATTGTTAAAACATCCATATGGCATGTCAACCAATGGGGTATACCCCAAAATGAACATGATGAAAGACCATGGGATTTCAAGGATTTTCCCATAATTTCTCAGGTACCACACCGGCTTCATCCATTTGATGCTTCGGATTTTCATGAAAACCAGACGGGGCTATTGGGGATAGCCCATGACGAGAGGCCCACAGAAAAACCACCATCCCCCCGGCCCCATCCCTATGCAGCCCTGCGCGCGCACAAGTTTCGGGCTTTTGGGACCTGCTGCGCCTGCTGCGCCTGCGCTGTGTGCGAAGAAAGGTCCGAGACAAGGTTGGGCCGAAATTGGCGGCAAAACTGCAGTTCAGGCTGGTGATATCAATCTTATCTGCGTTTTTTGGGCAATGGATGGATGTTAACCCACATGCTTAGCATCAACAAACTGTCTATGAACCTGGGTTTGTTGAATCGGTGACTTTTCTAAAAGGTTTTCCCAATGGTAAATCCACCGTAAATCCACCGTAAATGGGGAATCTGCGAGGAACAAGTTTCAATTGGAAACTGATCTTCCATCTTCCTATTTGGCAGGGTCCAATTTAATATGGGGGATGGTAAGATGTAATTTATCAACAATAATGGAGATTATCAGTGGGAAATCTGGGTGAATTATTCGCCGCATTACTGGCGCCACACGACATGATGGTTGGCCAAAGTTCAGCGAGTTTTTTGAAATGCCATCCGGTAGTCAAACGTGGCAATGGAAATTACCTTATAAAAGGAGGTTTCTAGATGGGAAAATCACATTTAGGGTGAATTTTCCATTGCCATGTTTTGTACCGGAGGGTAACTCAGTCAACTATTCCGTATCTATCCTTATTTGGTAGATCCACAAGTCAGCCACGCCTCATTCGGGGCTCTATGAAGCGGGACTTACAACATTGGTCTACCATAGCACGAATCAACAGCACATATCAACAACAATCGGGATATAACTATAACTATAATCAATATTGCAAAATAATGTAACGTGAGTAAAGCAATAGTAAACCATGCGCTTTTTTTCTCCATACATGGGTGGGAATTCAACCATCAATCCATACCGGTGGTTGATGACATTGCTTTACTAACATTAAAACACAGCTACTTCGTGGTTCAAACATCAACCTTACTTGGGATGATGATCCCGACAAAAGTGGGCTTCAAATTAACCATAATGGATGCATAGATCACCAAGAATGGATCTATTCCAGCAACACTTGCTACATCGGGCTTCCACAATAAAGGGAACATCCGGGCAACATCTAGTGGCTAACAACCACTGATTGCGGATGCGAAAGTGCAATTTAACTGCATCCGAGTTGATTGGGAGTAGCATGAGCGGCAATCATGCAGACTTTGATACGTGTGTATACAAAATGACCCAAGATGTGGTACAACAAGAGGTACAAGAACAAGTCATATAAAGTCATAGAAATATGGGGGTTTCCAAATTTTTGGGGCTACCCCCTGTTATCATCCCAGATGTAAACCATCCAGCTGAGACACTCCCCTTAATGGTGATTTTCATTGTGAAACTGATAAACTGCGTGGGGATTTGGGTTTGAATATTGAGACAACCCCGAATGCATCCTGCCATTTCAGTCAAAAAAAGGGTGACGTAGGTGGATACTGCACAGCCGCCAGGGGACCGCTGCCTGAGCCACTCCTGTCCCAGGCGTCTGGCTGTCCCTCCTAGTGATACCTATGATGTACCCTAAGTGGGGGGAGATCTAAGATGTGGCTACTTAGGACTTCGTTTCGGCCTCTGGAAACTATTCGTCTGGGATCTTTGTTCAAGCTTGATCAGCCACCTGTTGCTTCGCCATTCGTAATCTGTGGCCGTAGTGCCCAAGGCCCGGGCGTTTTGCATCCCAACGAAGCGGTGGCAATGCCGCTGCAAGCGCTTGTTCAGATTATACTTCCAGCTCCAGATGACGAGATGGAGGCGAGTCGTTGGGTCGTTGGGTCGTTGGGTCGTTGGGTCGTTGGGTCGTTGGGTCCTTGGTCCGAAAAACAACTGGGCGAGATTTCGCATGCAAAGGATAGGTCCCTCGGCAGAGAAATGAAGAGTTCAAGCGTAGATTCTTTTTTCGATGGTTCATATATGTCATATGATGATTCAGGAGGAACGGTGCCCTTGAATAGAACAGTCTTGACCCTCTGATCCCATTTTAGATATCTAAAATTATCCTCTTAGCACTTAGCAGGTTCCTGTTGTTGAAAGGTTCAGGCCATTTTTTCTGATCAGCTTTTGCATTCATATGTGTGAATGATTGTGAATGAAACCAGTTCGACCCTTCAACCAGCACGATTAAACCAAGAAAGGAACTCATTCAAAAGACACATATAGATATTATATACAATATATATATATATATACACATGATACTACCAGATAAGAACAAACACGTTGGGAGTTCACCAGGTTGACATCGGGAACTTACCAGAAATGAGGCCAGCAAAAAATTGCGACCCATGGCGTGAAAAATCCCTCATGCGGTGATTCCAAGAAAAACAACTTCTGTATAGCTGATTTATCATAGCGCAGTTGGTTTACAAGTTAGCTTAGATGGATTTATGGTTGATATACTGTGTGTCTTGGATGGGTAAACCAAAACCAAGTTACAACTGAGAGGTATACAGGTAATCACGCGTGACAGACATGGATTTGTTTGGTAGTTTTAAGGTGGTCATTTTCCACCCCTGGTATTATGATCCTCATTGAGCTCTATACTTTTTGGGTCCGAGATGTTTGTTGATCAACGAGCTACACATTTACCATTAATTCTGGTTGGCTATAATATTGATTTTGTTCGTTACTTTCATGGAATTGGTTGGCGAGACATTTTAAAAAACATGCCTACGTTGTGTGGGAAGATAACACCATTTTTATTATATATAACATCATATCACTATAGACTATAGACTATATATATAGAGCGTCAAAAAGTCCAGCAATTTTTCCCAGCTGGGTAAATTTATCAACACTTACTAAAGATGCCCAACGGTGGGTAAATGCAACATGGAGTGAGGACATGTTTTTGTCTAATGATGATGTATGATGGGTTGATATCAAGCGCAGTGGTGAAATGTACTGGTAAATGATTGAGGGTAGTAATGGTAGATATCAACCAAGCTATCTATTTATGGACATTCATTGGAGTTGATATTTACTGGTAGAGGTAGTCACACTGGGAAAAGGCACTGTGGATTTGTCTGAGAATAGGGTAGCCAAATGGAGCACACCATGAACAAATCCAGTGGTTGGTTCTCATTTTTTCCATGGACATATCTTCAGGGTGTGTTGATCATTTTTGGATTGTTGTATGTCATGTGTTCCCCCTAGGAGTTTTGGTGAGTCTTGTTGACCCTGACCCCAGTGTTAATTCACCATTCGCCAAGCCCTTGAATGTGGATTTTTACTGCCAGGAGCTCGCTGCCACTTTGAATAGTTGGCCGGACGACGTCACACCAGAGTGGCCTGAAATCCAAAAACAACTGGAGGATGTGAAGCAGAAACATCAACGGCCAGACTACGTCTTCAGGTATCTCTTGCCAAACGATGATGAAAAAAAACTCTATGATTTGAATGATGAAATCAACTTTGACGATTTGGTTCGCACCTATGACGAGAACAAGAAACCGGACTGGGAGCCTCCTTTGGTTCTGCCTTTGGTTCTTGCCGCTCCATCTCAAACGACCTGGGATCCTGCAGAGGAGTTGCCAGAGATGCAGTTGACGGTCAGGAATACCTTCCTAGAGTTTGGCCAAGCGCAGAGACTGCAGGATATTCTTAAAAAGAATGTCACTTCGCATATTTGAGGCGACTGGTTGGCTTGTTTTGAAAAAACTCCAGCCTCACCAAATGGTGACCCTAGCGGCTTTTTGCACATAGAAATCCAACTGCACATTCAAAGGCAGTGGCTGGGTAGGGTAGATGATAGATCTGCGTTGCCCAGAAAAGAAGGGAGCGCCAAACTGTTGCCTTGACATCAAGAGTGGGATGCGTGCATACAGATGGTCCATGTTGGGTAAGTCTTCTGGTTTTAGGGTTGTTTAGGGTCCAAAATTTGGATCGACATCGACATTGGGCTTCAACCATCGGGGCCACTGCTCCAACGGGTGGTCAAAATTTTTGTACCGCGGTGCATATCAAAACAGACAGTAAACGGACTGACTATCATCCCTTCCAACGTGCTACTATGGTTTTTGCAAATCTTGCGGTCTGAATGACTTTCTAATCTTGACACCTCCGGACGGGACGTACTCCTATCTGGCAGGTGGTGGACAAACCGGACACCTCATCGAATCAATTTTTTTGACGTGCACATTTTCAGGCGGCAAACATGAAAACTGCTAGCTGCTATGGCGTCTTTGTGGAGGGACGGACTGGAGATTTTGTCATACGGTTGTTGATCACCAGGGTATTTTTTATTGGGGTGAAAAACCATTCAAATTCCATGATGGCTTAACCAGCAAAAATTGAGGCTTTGACCATCAAATGATGGGGTTCCAAGTCCCAGAATGGAATGGTATGACCATGAAACATGGGGTTCAAGATGGTTTAACCATCCTGAAATGAGGGATATA
This sequence comes from Cladocopium goreaui, assembly GCA_947184155.2. Lineage (NCBI taxonomy): Eukaryota > Dinophyceae > Suessiales > Symbiodiniaceae > Cladocopium > Cladocopium goreaui. Next base: position 69,613 of record CAMXCT020003253.1, read on the forward strand.
TAGCCTTAGCCAATATCAGTACAAAGTATAATCATATTCTATAAACACCCCACAACTGGGCCCCCAACTCTTCTGAATATATTCAATATGATCTAATACGTTCCATCATTGTGCTAAATTTGCGGGGCATTTCATATGGGCGATAGGATCAAAATGGAATGTGACGGAAAGAACTTGCTAGTCATTTGGGAATTTCGCATGCTGATTCTGCCGCCGTTCTTCAGTTCTGCCCCAGCAATTCCAGTAGGGCGGGATTTCCAATGTGTGAAGAGACAGCCATGGAAACGATTCTGCGCATAAGCTTTCCAGATGGCCGGAAGGAGGAGGACTTTTTGTCGGCAGTCATAACCATTTGAAAGTGAGGCTAGAAAAACCAGGTTAGATGAAA
>CAMXCT020003254.1:0-22500 GCA_947184155.2 Cladocopium goreaui
GAGCTTGTAGCCGATAGGGACGGATTCCACAACTTTCCAGTTCCGTCCAGCAAACTAGACACACTGCTAGTTTTGTCGGCGTCTCATTGAGACAGTGAGGACAGTGGCGGCAACCTGATGTTTGCACCCTTTTGCGTTCGACTATGTAGTCAATCAGCTTGATGCGGGCCAGGTATTGTTCTTGTCCGCCAGGCTTGATGAGGTCGTTCTTGAATTGGTTGACGATGTTCATGGCATCCATGGCGGTTTCGTCAAACGGTTGATCTTCGGCGTCGATGCACTGACTTGCAACCCTCAAGATGGACTCCTTGGTGGCTACCGTTCTTGATTTGATAGTTCCAGACCGGACTACCTGGTCGTCGCTCGACGGGACGAACAACCGGAGCCATGTCTTATTGTTTTGGTCCTTTGGGTCCTGAATCCATCCTCCTTTGATTGCCGAGAACGGGATGATCTTTGGTGAGACGATCTGTCCCGAGTCAGTCAGTCGACCGCCATATTCCACCATCAAGGTCTCGGTCGGGACGAACAAGCAAATGTAGTCCCCTCTTCGCGTATCAACGCTCTTCGTGATGGTCCATGATCTGTGATCCCATGGCACATACGGGTTGAAGAACGTGAATATCCGATGACCTTCTCCAAGACCTCCTGGAATTAATCCCTGCCTCCAAATGCTTCGAAGGTTGGTCTTCTTGGTGATGTGGAAACAAACCGGTAACGACAAAATAGTGTTGGGCGCGATTGGATGTGAAAGTAATGAGGACAGCAATGAGACGTCGTCCCTTGAAGATCCTTCTTTGTGCCCCGTAGGAGCACGGACCGCCACAGGGTAGAGCAGTAGACCTTCATCAGGAATGTTCGTGTCCGCATCGACTTTGTTGTCAATGCATGTCAGGCTGGTGCGCTCAATGTCCTTGTTGATACCAAATGCCAAGACTTGTTCACGAACGCGACGTCCATACCGGGCACAGTGGAACATGATCTTGAAGAGCAATGTCATGCGGTAGTTTGCCTCATCGACATTCCATGCACTCTGATCATTTGCTCTTCCTTTTGGAGCAAGGAATACATGTGGCCAGCGTGCGTATACTCGTGCCTCCAGATGGACTCACATTTGAGCACCTCCTCGATGGGCACCCAGCCGGCGTCATCACATGACAGACTCTGTTGTTCTGATACCTTCCCCACGTTGTGCCGCAGGATCCTGTTTAGTGATGAACTCACCTTGTCCTCGTAGGTATTGAGGCGGTTGCCAGTCTCGAAGCGGTAGTTGGCCGCATATTCTACACCTCCAAAGTAAGAGCAGTTGAAGAAATGGGCCCCCGTAGTCGGGATGATTTTCAAGAAACCATCTTGCGGCGCCTCGACTCTCTTGTAGAAGGGCTTCCTGATGTTGTTATCAGAGTAGCTTGCCATGAAGTCTGGCACTGACCAAGAGTCACCTCCTCCTCTGACAATAGCGTCTCTGACCACTTCGTTGAGGTCAACAATGTTCTGTGGTCCTAGCTTTGTAACATCACGTCCTTCTATGCAGAATCTACCATACTCATCGAGGTCACCAACTTCAGACATAGTTCTGATGCTGTCGTACCATTGGTGTTCACTAAACCTCGATTTTGTAGGTTCATCCGCTTGCCCCGACCCATCAGTAGCACCTGAACCGTCCTTCTTGTGCTCAGGAGGCTCCATATCGACGTCATCAGATGTTGGACTATCAGCCTCGAGCGACGCTCGGACAGCCTTTAGCACCTTTCTGACTTCATCCCTCTTCTCATGTTCACATTCAAGATGGCCATGTTGGGTGCTACCACAATACAAGCACACGTTGACATCCTCAGAGACGGTAAAGAGTTTTCCCAACGCATCCAAAAGTTGTTGTTTCCCGGAATTCTCTGAGTCCCTGACCACATCGGTGGGGTCGTTCGCTGGCTCATCAGCTTCCTCCTCCCCAGGGTGAGCCGACGACTCGTCACCTGGCTTGGCATCGGCATCAGTGCCCATGCTGGCGTCACCCCCTGTGATGTTGTTCTTCCTGCGATAATGAGAGAATACCTGATCCTTCTCCCAGTCCGTGAGGCAGCAGAAATTGGCCAGCGAGTCATATCCGGGGATTGCGTGGATAAGCTTCATGACCCTTTCGGCTTCTGCAGTTTGCAGTGTGCAGTCGAAGGATCCCCGTCTCTTGTCATTGATGGTGCTCGAGGTTCGGGAGGTCGATGTGAATTGAGCCAGTGCCTTTTCCAGTCCATTGAGATACTCAGCTGGATCAACGCTAGCATTGAAAACATCCACGACTCCCTTGGCCATATTGGCCACGTCCAAGACACCAAGCCAGAACTCGATGATATCTCCAGTTTTCTCGGCAGAGGCACGGGAGAATCCAAAAATCTCGTTCCTCTCCTTCACCTCGGGAACGGCAACCTTTTCGAAGAAGTCTTCGTATGCGACATTTCCGCAATCCTTTGTGACTCTATAGATCAAAAGCCACTTCTTTGCAACATCATCGAAAACTCTTTCGCGATATATGCTGAATTGCTTGCCGCGTCCGTTCCGGAAAATTTCCAGAGCTTGCCTCTTCGAAATTCTGACTCCTCCCATGTGAGATAGAGATTTCATCAAGTGCTCCCCATACGCCAACGATGCATTTGATATCAACGAAGACGCAGTAAATGTGAGCCATGTTTGGAATCCTTGATTGATGTCAACAATGTCAACACCAAGATCCTCGAATGCAACCTTCAACCTAGCTGCAAGGAGTAGTACGGACTTCCTGGCCTCCAATGTGGGAGATGAACGCTTGTAATGGTCCTGGGTGTTGGCGGAGCAATTAATGCAATGGGTTGGTCTCGACTGGCACGTCTCGATCTCATCCATTGTCACTGCGCCTCTACAGCTTCCGCATAGGATGTCTTCGTTCTCCTTGTCAATGGTGAACCACATGCATCGATCGGAAACCACTGGTTCCAGCTCATGGGTGCCGACCACCGGTTCGACCCAACTGGTCTTGAACCTTTTGTCTTTGGTGAATCTGTTCACGGCGGTTCCAGGGCCTCGCTGGAAGATTGTGGTGTCGTCATTTGCATAATCACCAGGGGTCATTTCGCCACCTGCGATCTTGAACGCCTCAGTTGGTCCGGTCATATCCTCCAGAACTTTGGCGATGATGCCCGATTCGTCAGGTTTGAACGCTCCCTCATTGAGAACTGATACATGTTCCCTGTTCGTGGCACACATGAGGAAGACCCTTTGGCGAAATAGATTCTTCTCGATGACAGACCAAATTGCCGTCTTTCCCAAAGTCCCCTTCTTGGTTGTACTCAAAATCGAATACTGTTTTCCGAATTGCGAGTACATTGACCGCCACATCCTCTGATCCGATGTCACCAAGATCCCTTGGAGCCTCATCTTCTCAATCAGCTCCTCTGCGATCCTGGACGTAACAGAGTCCATTCCGTTGAACATGGAGTCATTGTTTATGGCGACCATCAGGGGTCTGGACGTGACTTGATCAAGATCGAGCACCCCTTTGACAAACTGATTCTTGAAGTCGTTTTCAAGCATGACACAATGAGGTGGTTTTTGTGCATGTAGGAACTGCAATGACAACCAAAGGTGCACAGTTATCAAACCATCGTCGACGGTATCCGTGCTGAGGTACTGCTTGACTTTGTCAAGGGTGTCGAGGAATTGCTGAAGGGGTCGTTCTGCTTCAGAATCATGGATTTTGAACACCTCGACACTTTCCCATCCCATGTCAGCTAATCCCATTTGGATGCCATGCGTCCCACTTTGGGTTCCCACACGGAACATCAGGTCGGTGATGAGGATGGTTGTTCCAGCCCTGAAATCACCTGCCAACATGTCATGATCTCTTGGACCGCTTGGTGCTTCGATGATCCTGCAAGCAAGTGGGTTGGTGATCATCTTCTTGATGCGGCCAAGGTCGGACTGGTTGGCGACGTTCACGTCGTGATGCCCTAGCATCATGAGCATACCTGCTGTCGACAAATAGCATCCGGTCCGCGTCAGCATGTACTTGCGGACGATGTGGCTGTAACACCTCAGCCAATCCTTCTCGGATATAGTGGATGCAGTGTCCTCGGTTACGACCCCCGGATTGCAAACTCCGAAGATCATGCAGGCATATGCGGTCACTCTCCTCAAATATTGTGCCCAGGGTGCTGATCCCAATGTGCTGGCTGCTTGAGCTGCTGGTCCTTGGACGATTGATAGAAGAAAGTGATCCCGCTCGTCCATCCATGCTGAGGTGATGAACTCGGAGTTCCTTTGATCGGGCATTGATGAAGTTCTGAAAAGATATCCATTCGGTACCCGAGGAATCACCCAGTCCTTTCTTGCGGGAGGTGTAGATGGCCTTGCCTTCGATGGTGGAGCTTTTGGTGGTGGTGCACTTCCAGCTGCAGAGCTGTAACCATCGTGTCCACCGGCGGTGGAACTACCAGGCCCAGTCTGTTGTTGTTGCTGTTGTGCCCGCTGTGCATCGGCTTCCCTCTGTTGCTTGTCATTCATCATTCTGATGGGTGAAGGGTCCCAACCTGGATGATCCGGTTGACTTGGAGGGTTTCTGCCGTCTTTCGGCATCAGCGGAATGTCCCAGCCATCAATGTGGGAGACCTCTGTGGCTCCTTGGCCCATCTGTGTGGTGGCAGTGGTCGTCACATAGTCGCGGATACAGGAAAATGTCCTGTTCCGTTTCTCCACCTCCTCAAACATGCCCTGGTCGGCCCTCTCAATGTTGTAGCCCCCCAACTCCCATAGGTCGTCGCGGAGGTCAATGGCCTGTTTCATTCTGACCAGATCAGTCTTGATGATCCCGCTCAGGTATGACATTGATTTGAAGTTTTCCAACTTTGTCATCCACTCATGTAGCATTTTGGAGATCATGAGGATGGTTTGCCAATGGACAACAGCTGCCGTCCGTTCCAATCTGAGATCATAACTCATTGACATCCAGTCTTCCAGGACATTCTGGACGATGATGGTTTTACCCTGGCTGCTGGTCGCTCTGGCATTGTGACGTCGGAGTGCATAGCCGAGGCTGTAGCTCTCCTCGTACATGATATTGACCAGATATTGGATGCGGTTCTCAACTTCATATGGTTCAGGTTCCTCTCTCCGCATCACTTCAAACGACCACTTCTCCCATTTTCGACGTGCAATTTCCTCGAAGTTCGTCCTCTTTCGGATTTGGTAGCAAGGACTTCCATACGGAGGATACGTCTGGTTCAATGATCCAAGGTTTGCTGGGCTAGTATTTGCGATCTTGTCGCGCAAGTCTTTGACTGTGATCTCCTTGTTGATCATACTGTTTTGCCCAGTATAGTGGTCTTTGAGGGTATCCCATAGTTCATCTATTCTGATTGCGCACTCGAAGGTGCACAACATCTGCATGATGCTTTTCTCATCTGGATTTCTAGCGGCTCCTTCCACCAATTTCGATAATCGGGCCCCTTTGTCAATGAAGCTGATGGCAGACATCTTCAACTCATTTTCGTTGGTCACTTTTGATAACATTTTCATGAGCAACCTGATTGCATGAGTTACGAACGCCCTGCCACTTCTATCCATGACAAAAGCTAAGGCCACAACGACAGGAGGAGAAATCTTCACTCGATCCAACCATTCGTCGAGGTCCTTGTCCTTGTAACCCCTGAAGTTTGCCTCCTCATAGGTTGAGAATGGAGCAGGAAGGTTGTGCTCTTGTTTCTTCTCCTGGATGAGGGACAAAGTTGATTTCAGCAAACTAATGCCTTTGGCCGCTGAAGGGATCACAAGGTCAGTTCCAGCCATTGCGAAGACCGAAGTGAGGTACGCGGAATCCGGATCCGTCAAGGCGCACCAACGACGCAGGTAGCAGCCCGACTTCACCTTCAATCCACCTCTAACGGGATCCGGATCCGCCAATAGTGATCCACGACGTGGATACAACCTCAGCTTCACCTTCACACCGCCTCGTTGGGTGATGAAGTTAATGAATAGTTGTTCATTGATGGTCTTCTCATTAACCTTTAGTTCAAGGTCACTCACAATGATGCATGCACATGACTTCGATTTATGGTCATTCATATCATCTGGAACCTTTGGTCGATATCTCCTTCCATAGGCGTTGTTGATCAACATTTGATTGGTGACACCTCGAAGGATAGATCTGACAATCTTCTCGGTATATAATTGTGTTGCACGTGTTTCCCTGCCCGCACATTGACCGTGGGTGTGTGAGCCATCACATTTCGCATGCAAGTCAAAGAACTTAACCCCCCATGATACGATCCTCCACGGTTTCTTGATTGCGGTCCCAACATCTTTGAATTGTGACTTCAAACCATACATGCATCCATCAAAGTCATGCACAGTCGATTGGGTCCCATTGATCAGAAACTTCATTCTCTCATCATTCCAATAGTCGCATCCCCGAGGTAGTTCCAACAATGCCATTGCATGCAAAACATGTACACGTTGCAGACACAATGTGAACTCTTCCCATAGCTCCCAATATAGAAGTGCTTTCATTCTGATGTTGTGCGCCGTGACCTCACTCACATTTTTGTTTAACCGATTCCACGGTGAACCACCGGTGCAAGGTCCCGCAAAGAACACGCAGTCACTAGGACCCCTGATGCAACGTCTCCATTTTGCCCTTCCGTAGTTGGACATGAGGTTGTCATCTTCGGTAATCGTGACCACATGCATCATCTTAAACCGACTCTGTTTGTGAATCTTGGTAATGATGCTTTGCGTTTCGGCACACATGAGGAGCAAGCATGGGGTATCATCCTTCATCTCATAGACGTTGAGAGATATGGTAACGTCATTGAGTATTTTCCCGAGAAAATCAGCATAGGATTGCTTGAAGTGATACGTCAGAATCTTCCCATTCTTTCGATGTAGATTCATCTGAATATCCCAATCATTTTGTTTTCTGGTCTCATGCTTCAACTTGTAATGATGGGCTATAAACATGTCATCCAACGGAATGATTTTCATGTTCCCATCAAGGATACAGGTGACCACAGTGTCCTGGCACGATGCCCTGTCCTCCACGTCAGACCCGCTGTCCATCACATCTTTGATGTCTGCATTGGATATGATCTTGAAGGTAGTGGTCCCTGTCCAAAATTCGTTTCTCTTATTGGTTTTCTCGATGTTATTTCCCACCAATCTCCATGAGTCGTGGATCAATCTCCCACTTGACTGAAACACTTGGTTGGTTTCCCTTTCATCTCTAAATCGTCTCAGCTTACATGGCAGAAAGTCAGCCTCTTTGGGGGTAAACATCTTTCTTCTTGGTACTTTGTGCACTCTCGTCAATGTTGTTTCATCCTTCCATATCCACTCGTCTTGATCATATTCATTTTTGGATATTTTCTTTCCCTTTCTTGATGACGTTGAGGGGTTATAGGCTTTGTCTTTTGACACCCTACCAGCAACCACGTCACCACCGGCGAATACAATTCGTCGTCGATTGGGATCTTTGTTTTCTGTGGGATATGGATCATCATCGGGGTCCCCCGACGGAGGAAATCCCATTGGAAGACTACCCCATCCAGAACTCCCCCTATGAACAACTCGAAGGAGCGTGTTGATCACCCGAGCAGTACCACACGGAGCTGCATGAATGGTTGTGGGTTCGTTTCCATGGGATTGATGACAAAATAGTTGACCTACCCCCACAGTTAACTGAGGATACTTCAGGACTGGGGTCTGACGAGTCGGCATCGCAGCAGCATGGAGCCCTTGTCGTGCTGTTGACGCCAGGTGTCCCGGTGAGACAACACCAGCTGATTGCCGAGTAATCACCGACGGTGATATACTAAATTGACACGGATGGTATTGGAAACAAGCTCGTTCTACCCATTGATCAAAACGGTCTTGTTGTTGAACGGGTGGAACTGGATCCTCAACCTTGATCCATTTGCCATGAGATAGTATCCAGGTACTTCTCAAACAATCATGAGGCAATGATACACCAGGTGGTCGCTTTCTAAAGAAAGTTGGCGTCTTAACAACCAATATGGGATCCATACCAGGTAGTTGTTGTACTTGTTCTTTACCAGAAAGACCCTTCTGATACACCTCAGGTGGTAGAATAGGTATTTCGGTATACGGAAAATTTGGAACATCTTGAGTTTTGGTTTGAAACACTTGTCGGACAGTGGTATCAACATCCGTGGTAGGTGAGACCATATCGAGCAGATCTTTCGTACCGATGTCACCAGGGTCCAACAGGTTGATGAGCATACATGCTCTTTTCCATGCTAACGGATTCTTGAAACCTTTGGTGTGAATGTCAGCGGCCATTTTCGAGGTCACCTCATACATGAGTACGTAGTTTTCCCGAGTAAAATGTTCATGGAGGGAAGTGATGGCTATGCCATGGGTCCTCTCAAGATGCCGCATAGTGGGGTTACGACCCGACCTGACTACACCGATCATGCCCTGATTGTCATCATGAAACAATAATTTGGGCGACTTTCCCGTCAGCGTTTCCCAGATGCTCATTGCGGGCAAGCCCATGGTACGGAGGGTGACATCGGCTGCAACGATTTCGGCCTCAGGCGTCGAATGGCTTACGCATCCTTGCCGTTTGCTGCCCCCGGACAAAGGAAACCGAGTGTGGTTACCCTGGATATGCATATGAGACCCTGAAGTTGATCTCAAAGACTGGGCACACCCTGCAAAATCAGCATCAGCAAATAAAGACAATGTCAATTCATTGAAGTTGTCCCCAACCCATCCGGTCATTCTTTTAGATAGGCTGGAATTCACGTAGCACATTAAGTGATACAACTTTGCATCGTCATCAATGGTCCACTTTGTTACATTCCTGGCCAGGGAATTAATGGAACGAAGCAGATCAAAACGAGCAATCCTCGCCGCGTACAGCAGCTTCATCAACACGCTAGCAGCGTGTGGCGCTAATGCACCTCTCTCAGACTCCCCAGGCGAGACGTCTTCCCCTTGGGTTCCTTGTTCATAAAACAATGGAGCGTCCGGATCAAACTCATGAGTGCACCATGTTCAAACTTTCTTGTTCTTGGGGTTCCCGGGACATGGTGCTCTGGACTTATGCTTCTTTGTTTCTTCAGGTAGACTTGGAGTGGATACGTGTTTCAACTTCGTATCTTTTCCAACAATGTCCAAATACTTCTCAACTGACAGCTTCAACAAACCTTCCATGTCATAGGTCATGGTTGACACCGGGGTTCCATCATGAAGTTTGGTAGATCCCTTTCTCAAAATACAACCAAGATAGAGTCCTAAGTTAGTCTCGGGCTCGATGTTGAGTTTTGATCGAAGCATCTCCCAACCCTTAGTTAGGTTCTCTTCCGGTCCTGCCAGCTTTAAGTCGTCTACATAGATGACAAGAAGTAACTTCAGTTTCTTGTGAAAATACATTGAGGGCCATTCTTCTCCAACAGGAACGAAGTCGAGTTCACGAACTTTCTGATCACAGTGTTGTTCCCACATTGTTCCCGAATCGGGGTGACCATACAAAGCTTTAACCAATCTTACAACTGGTCTACGGAACTTTCGAATATCGACATCGTCTGGCCATGCATCTTCAGGTAGCTCAACCCAACATGGTGGTCCGGTTAGTTTTGCTTGAATGTATGCCTGAATGGCGTCGGCAAGTTTTACATTATGGCCTGGAAGACACCCATAGAAATCAGCCCATCTCGATGCCTCAAAAGTAGCCGGAGAATTGCCCAAGTCCTGGAAGAAGGCAGCCTCCCAGAATTGGTTCTTCACCTGGTTACCAAGCAAGACACCTTTCCAAACCACCAATCAGTCATTGTTGGGAACGTTTCCATTTTTCGCTCCATCTTCCGCTCGGAAGATAGGGCGGGTTCTTGTGCCTTCCGCAGGATTTCGAACAACGAACTCTGCACGGCCAGGGCAAACTGCGGAAGGCCCACCGCGTCGGAGACGGCGTCCACGATCATGCGCTTGTCCTGGTATGATGGGATCATCATATGGTGGTTTTAAGTAACATTATGTAAGCCATTCATTATATAGCCATAAAATGCCTAGTTTTTCTCAACACAGATACCATGTACTCTGGCCATGTGAACCTCTGTCTTGTTTGCCTTTGCTTCACGAACAACGTCATCATATTCTCTAACGACACTGAAATCGTAGACTCCAGCAGCATGTTGACCCAACCATTCCTTCCTCATAGCTTTACGTGCATCATCGTTTTCCATCATTTCCTTCCGACCAACAGGCCTTGCCACTGCAGTGTTGAACATCTTATTGATATTGATTCCATCACCATTTGAAGTCAGCTTTTCTCGATGATCATCACAATGATTAATGCATGGCATGCATGGAAATGGAAGGAAAACATCACTGAGGCCACGAGCGTCTTGGGGTACTTCGTTGGTGTTGTGCAGTGTCGCAGCAGCCACCACCTTCCCCTGGTTGAAGTCATACACTTTGTCGTTGTTCCAAGTGGCTTTCGGTCCCTTGCCCTTTTCGATCTCAGACCATTCATCCCACTCCATCAAGAAGTCATCATCATCAGGTACGTCAGTGTCCGACAGGTCTGAATAACATGGAGCAGAGGCAGAGACCCCTCTCCCGACGGGAGAAAGACCCTTTTCCATATTGAAAAACTTTGCCTCTTCGGATGTAGTCTTGGGACATGGCCACTCCTGAAACGTGATCGTCTTTGTCGTCTTTCTTGGAGGATTTGGCTTTCTTTACTTCTTTCTCTTTCTTCTTTTCTTCTTTTCTCTTTGCTCGCTCTTCACTCTCCTTGATTTTCGCATCGCTTTTCTTCTTCTCCTTTTCTGCTTCAAGCTTCTTCTCTTCGGCCTTGGCAATCCCTTTTCTGACAGTCGGTGACATCTTTCTCCACTCGTCAGGGGTATACTTTGAAGGCCTTGGAGTAGTTGATATTCTGCGAAAACCACGTTCATCAATACGATATGGATGGCCGCGAGCATTGAGTTTCACCCATTCACCATCGTCATTCAGGTATACGACCCCATCTCCACCCTTTCCAACGGAGTAATGTTCAGGTCCTCCTTCTGGAATATGAAGATCTGGATGTGCTGGCTTATCGATACCTGGTGGTCCCAATCTTTCCGATATTGCATCAAAGTGCCTTTCAGCTTCCAACTCTCCATCAGTTGGTTCCCGTGGGACCTTCGACGAAGGTACACCACCACCACCATGACCATCGTCATCATCTCCACCATCATCATCATCATCCGGTGGAGGTGGCGGTAGAATTTCTGGGTTTCCTTCAAGACGATCTTTCACTTTCAATCCTTCAATGGAAACATTGATCCTTTCATACTCTAACTTGCATGGGAATTCAAGGGGTTCCTTTAGTTCAACCCTTTCAGTGTAGTGTGGAGTCCTCAGCTTGGCAATGGGCTTCTCTGCATCATAGGCCAAGTTCTGCTTACTCCAGTCACATAGCGCCCATACCCTGTACTTTCTTGACCAATGTAGCCCGGGGCCAATGGAGTATCCGGCGAACACTCCAGGGATTCCCATAGGGTCAAACTTGTGTTGTTGTTCTCGTTCACGTGAACCACTGGGCTTGAAGTACACGAGGGCACCAAAGGGTATCATCTTCCCTTTGAATTCTTCTCCATGAAGTTTGCACCAAGAACTTACCTCATCGTCGTTGGGCTCGATGTTGAGCAAATGGCTCACGCATCTGATGGCATACATCCAAAAGCATGGTGGAATTCCTGCCTCAAGTAGACAGGTTGTTGTTGCCACGAGCACGAATTGGTTAGTTCTCTCTGCGAGCGAGTTGTGCTTGGTCTTTCCGGCCAAGGAAGTATCCATTGGGATCTTTAGGATCTTCATTGCCTTGTCGAACTGTGGGGCATCATCGGAATATGCTTCTCGAATCTTACGACGGCCCATGAACTGTTTGACCGCCCGTATAACGGCGTCTGTGTCCTTTCTGGCAGAAGGACCTATCCCTGATGACAAAGATGGTTTTGTCGTCGCCATAGTCCTGTTCAGCAATACGACGGTTGTCAACGTAGTCGAATGTGATCAGGTCCCCAAACTTTGTGAGCTTACGCTGAAACGCACCTCTGAACGTTTTCCTGTGCTTCATCTTGGCACGCACGCAAGACTCACAGTAAGGGTTCTTGTAGCGATGAGTTAGAAGGTGAACCTTCGATCGTGCTTCATTCTTCAAAGTTCCCCTCTTACTCAATCGGACTCCTCCATCTTCCTCATCAACATCAATGACATCATCGTCGTCTTCACCTCCTCCATCTTCAGGAATTTCTTCAACTTCAATTGGATAATCTTCATGGATGTCATCAGGTGCGATGCTGGGATCGTATCCGTCGTCCTCAAACTCGGCATACTCATCAGCATAGCATGACATTTCTTCAGCATCACCTGCATCACTTCCAACAGCCACTTCATGTTGATCATCTCTTACCTTAGCTTTCTTACGTTTCTTCATTGATCTCTTGGGTGATTTAACATTGGATCGTCCAACGGAGTCGGAAAGATCTTCAAGTTCATCCCCACTTTCTCCATCAATGACCAAAAGACCTTCTCCTTCCGATGTTGAGCATCCATCATCAAGAACTGCCATGATCTTCTCCACACAAGATGATTTCAACTTGATCTTTTCTTGATCGACGCTCACATAGGGAATATAATCTTTAACAGTCATCTCGATGAAGTTGCCATTTGGATCCAACATGAATGGAGTTCTTCCGGTCGGCCATACAAAAGAGTAACCAAGATCAACGCATCGCTTCCCCATGGAGAGCACGGAGGGTGTGTCCTCCAAGATGTGAGCTTCTGCTGGTTCGCTAAATGCCTCGAACTTGATGCTTGAACGTTTGGTCGAACACGTTACCCCATTTGCTGTATGGAAGTTGACGACCTTGTCATCGTATGTTGGGAGATCCATTCTACTTATTCGTGTGGATGAAATGAGATCATGGCCACTTCCAGAATCCAATATGAATCTCTTATCTCTCTCTTCAACAGGAACAGTGATACACATTGTGTTGCCCCCTTTACCATATCGACCTTCAATATGCTGAACATAGTTTTCCACAAAAACTTCCCTGGACACCTCACCGTCCTCGACGTCGAGTCTGATCAGGATGTCCATGCTAGGGCCGACTATGACCAGGACTTCATCAATGTCACTGTGTTCACCCTTCTCATCGATCAGAATAGCCATTGCTTTCCCTCGGCTCGAAGCTAACCTGCATGAATAAGACCATTGCTCATCTTTCCTTATCTGATCAGTGGGCTTTCCAACTTTGCCATGCCCTTTGGAGACAGTCTGAGATTTCCGATTGCACTTCACGAAGTCCTTCTTTACGTAAGTTTGAACGTGAGTCTTAGACTCATCAATTCTGACCCTCTTCTTGACCACGTTCGATGCAATCTTATGGAACGTCTCTTCATCATCGCTCCAATCATGGACAAGTGCAGGAGTAGCCTTTGAGCTTGGTGCTTCGGTGTTGGGAGCAGTGTTAAATAGATGAGGATCGTGGCGTTTGTTGCATTTGTCTCCATACCGACACTTGCCCTTGGCCCAATGCCAGCATGGTTCATCAATCTTCTTGGTCTTGTTTGCAGGAGATTGACTTCTTGGAGTTCCTGGCTTCCGACCATTCCCTTTTGCGTTCTTATTCGCCTCGAACACCTTTTGATCATGACTGTATTCACAATCTTTGCCTTTTCTGCATGACTTCTTGATGAAATGGAAATGGCATGGGATCTTCTTCTTGGATCTGGGGCTGGTACTTCGGCTGTTTGCTCGATCCTTCCCTTTCCCTTTTCCTTTTCCTTTTGCATGCTGTTTAGGCTGAGGTGATGGTAGAACTGGAGCTGCATCGGCCTTGGCCTTCGCCTTGGGCGCTGCCTTCTCCTTGGGAGTAGCTTTAGGCTTCGCTTTTGGATTTGCATCCGGTGCAGCGGCAGTTGGGTTCGGAGCAGGAGCTGAAGGTTTGCCGCCGCCTGCAAAGTCTCTCGCATACTTCTCTCTGGCTGCCACATGCTTGTCCTCTCTGATTCTGGAGATGTGCCTTTCGATGACATCCAACAGGTAGCGATAATTTCGTCTTTGGTCTCCTTCCATCCATGACTCGTACTGCTTGATGTCGAACATCATAAGACTCGAATTTCGAATCTTCTTGTATAGAGCGTCACGAAGCCAATCATCAGGAGGTACGTCATCCGGCATCATGTTTGATACCATCTCCATCCATTTCTCGTAGAACACTTCTAGGTTCGAGTCACCGAGATACTTCATCGATACGATGTGTTCCATGGTGAAGGATGTTTCTCGTTGACCTGGGGTTCTGAAGTGCTCCAGAATCATAGCCAAGATTTCCCGTCCCATGACATAGGTTCCTCTTCGGCTATGACTTTGTGTTCTCAATCTCAATTTGATCGCTACATGACGAGCAACATCACCGGCTTGGGCTATCACGTTTGACAATGCAATTGACAACTTGGCGTCGATGGACTGATACCGTTGCCCCCCACTGTCATTCAACAGCTCGATGTCAGGATTTGGTCGAATAGCCGGCTGTAGCCATGCCTCCCATGCGGCTTTATCCCCGTCATTTGCCGAAAGAACAACACTCTTGATGAGATCTGATTGCCAAACCCCAAGATTCTGTTGCTTTGGCCATGGGCTAACATAGACTTTGTCAGCCTCTCGTCTTGACATTCTCGGTACTTCTTCCGCAGTGTAAGCCGCTGTGGAGACATCATCTGCCGAATCGCGTTGTGATCCTCGAACTGAAGGCAAACCAGGAGGTTCAGGAGGTGGTCCTGGACCGTTAGGCCCAAAAGGGTCCGGAGGTCCATCAGGGTCAGGCGGACCGCCCCATCCACTCGGTGGCTTGTAATAGTCCCTCTCAGTTCCGCCAGCGATCTTGTTGTCAACCTCTTTCAGCAGATCAGCGATTCTTTTGCTTGATTGAGAATGCTGTTGTTGTTGAGGAGGTACAGCATGCCCACGATAGGAATGAGCCACATTTGTCTCATAAGTCAACTCCTTGTCGATCTGCGAAACCCAAGATTTCAGAATAGCGTTTTCACAGTTAGCCTCACTCACGTCATTCTCCAGTTTGTCGATGACCAGTCTGGATGCGAGATCGGAGTTGGGAATGCCTGCCGAATAGGGAAGTGTGTCAGGACTGATCCTAGCCATAGATGTTTCAGAATCCTTGAGACTTTTTCTCAGTTCATCTAAGTGACGTTTCATGTCAACAATCTCAGAATTCTTGATGCCAATCTTTTCATCCCTATCCTGGATTTCCCCCATGAACATGCATGATCTCTCATATTGTTGAACACCACTCGCCAATTTCAATTTTCGCTCACTCTCTAGTTCAGATCTTAGAGTTCGGACCTCAGCATTGGTGAGGGACGACGCCCCTACATCCGCAACTTCAGTCAACCTTTCTTTTAACAACAAGTTCTCTTGTAAACATTCATGAACTTCATGATCTAGATCCTGAACCCTGATTTGAGCGATCTTAGCTTGATTACGTAGATCTTCAACAAGCATCTCTTCGGGGCCACGACCGTCGGTCGTAGAACCCTGAGTCAACGATCTTCGTATCTTCGTGTTCTGCAACTTGATCTCATCCTTCAATTCGCAGTTCATCTTCTGCTCGTTGGCATAGAGCTCCTCATAGTGCTCTGCCCTTGCGATCGAGTTTGCACTAGCCTGTGATTCAAGCCTCAGGTGAGATATTGCTTCGGCCTCTTGGTTCCTGTATGATGCAATTCTTCTGACGGTATCATGTTCAGTGTTTCGATGCTTCAGATCACTTTCCAATTTGGCCTGATTTGCCTCGAACACCTTCTTCCTAGATTCTCTAGTGATCTCATCAATACTGCTCTCATACAGCTCGGCCTGTTTACGAGACTGAACCAAAGCTTCACTCAATAGCTGATTTCGCTCAGATAATTCATGAACTGCAATTGGTTGTTGTTGGCTAATCACTTCAAGTTGATTACTAGAGAAGGATGCCATTTCAGATCGATTACGATATTCCATGATTGAGTTCTGGAAATCATTTTGCATTTCTTGACCCTCATTGTATGGTCGATTGGCAATATCGGTGGTTAAGACATTGGTTTGATGAAGTTGTTGTAGTCTTGCCTCCGTATTACCCAGTAGTCCTTGAAGGTGATGTACTTCATCCTTGTACTCCTCCTGGATCTCCATACCACGTTGATGGATCCGTCGTGCACCATGTTCCATTAGGGCACCTCGGCGTTCAAGGTCTTGGATGCGTATTGTTGCACCTTCGTCTTCCTGAGATGCTACCATTAGTTCTGCTTGATATTCTGCAACCTCATTTGCGGAACATGACAATCTATGATTGAGTGCATTGACCTCATCAAATACATTCTGATTGTGTTCCCGAAGATACTCAGTGAATCTGATCTCGATGTCATGAATCAGTTGATCCCTGGATGCAGCGTATGCTTCCATGTTGTTCAGCTGATTACGTAGGGATTGACATTGTGCCCGTAGTTCCTCTATCATGGCAATAGGTTCACTAGCCACAGAAGTATCCGTTGATCTCCTCTTAACACGACTATCCCCGGTCCTCTCACCAATTCGGTCGGTCACGGCCCTGGTGGATCTGTCCCTTGGAGTAGTACGTCCTCGAGATGGTCGATGCCCTTGGCGGACAACATCACTCCGAGCACTGTTTCGAGAAGATCTAGGTGTACTTTGGGTGGATATTCTTCGTCTGTTTGATGTGACTTGCCATCCGGACTGTGTAGTTCGGGTAGAGCGTATCCCGCCACTGTCTGCCGTGTCGCCAGGGGAAGATTGATTGACCTCCTCGACCGGCATAGCAGCGTTCTCATTGAAGGTAAACTGCGTGGTGCGCGAATCTCCGCTGCCGCCTTGCATCTTTGCGATGATGAGCTGATTGGTCCTTTGCGTCCTCAATCAATTGCTCAGACGGCCCGGCTACCAGCACGCAGGTACCACTCTCCCGGCGGGAGAAGTGAGCCCTACGGCTGATAACCTGTGAACAAATTGATCCTTGTTCTGGATATCCTTCGGTTGTAGTTCCCTATGTGCTGATAGTCAGAGCTGTCAAACCATGCAGCAGCGGAGCGCGTTATTTTGGCCTCGCAGTGGGTCTTGAGCCAAAGTGGCGTCCCATGCAAGAATGTGCACATGCTCAGCATGTGTGACTACTGTGTTATCTCGTTCCCCTTCGCGCTAACTAATACACTGCATATAAGTCATTCTCCTAGCATTCAGGTGTTGTCTCATTACATTTAGGTGTTAAGTTCGGTTTGACTCAGCAGCAAAGCAACTGCATGCACTTTTTCCCTTGAATTTTGCAACACAGTCGTGCTTTGGATTTTGCATTCTACCGTTTGAAAGGCTGAACAAAGTTGCACGATGTAAATGTAATTTTCGATCAAACTGATGTTTTTGTAGGTTATATTGCATTAGTACTGTGCGTTTGCGCTACGATTCGAATACTTGGATGGTGCTGGCTTGTTTGCAATGGGTACTGCCAGCCTCAAACCACAACACTTGCGAACAATGACGCTTATCACACAACATAAACCGATAGAAAGATCAACTGACATGGTTTCATGGCCAAAAAATCTCAAATTCAAGCTTGACTGAACGGTCTTTACATGGAAGACCTGTATGAGCAGCGCATGACTTCAAAGCATGTTCATGCACGGCGGCGTCCCGGCGTCCCGGCACCCGTGATGATAAAATGCAACCCAATCTTGCACCACCCTTGCTGCAGCGAACAATTTGGCGCAGTCGTATCAGTAAATCAAAATCAGACTTAGTAGCACATAATTCGGGTTCCTGGGGGGTCCGTTTGCTTCATGATGTTCTTGCTTTGTTTTTCCGGTGAAGATGCAAAACCTTTGGATTGGTGGTTTTTCTGCCATTCAAACTGTGGCTATTTCGTGGACCGATTTGCAAAATCGTTTACTTTGAACAGGGTGTTTGTTGGGAAAGCGACCAATGTGTATCCCAAGATATGATTTTGCCAAAGTATTGTTTTGCCACAATATCATTCTGCCAAAGTATGATTTTGCCAAAATATCATTTTGTGAAAGTCTTGTTTTGCCACAATATCATTTTTCCAAAATATAATTTTGCCAAAGTATTGTTTTTGCCAAAATATGGTGATGCCAAACGTTTATCGCACATTTCCTGGGGCAGATGCCTGCATTGATTGATATATTGAAATTATTGGTATCCCTTCGCATCTCAGGATCATCCTTTGTGGGTTCCACCAAGTCACTTCTCAAGGACGGTGGTTCCACCGGAACCATCACCCCTGTAAGTGGGCTAAGCGTCAGCTTGAGTCAGTGGATCTCGAAAAAGACACCAAAAACTCAAGAAAGAGCTAGAAAAGGACGATGGTTCCAGTGGAACCATCACCCCAGGCTAAGATTGATATTTGGAAAATGTTCGGGTAGCTAGTAGTAGCTATCACAGGGGACGACGGTCCCAGTGGGACCATCACCCCTGGAGATTGTGCAAAATGGTGTGGGGACGACCCAGATTGTTATTTTGCGAACTTTTCGGCTCATCATTTTGCAAGCATGATATTTTGGCAAAATCATATTTGGGCAAAATGATATTGCGGCAAAACAAGACTTTCGCAAAATGATATTTTGGCAAAATCATACTTTGGCAAAATCATATCTTGGGATACACATTGGTCGCTTTCCCAACAAACACCCTGTTCAAAGTAAACGATTTTGCAAATCGGTTCACGAAATAGCCACGGTTTGAATGGCAGAAGAACCACCAATCCAAAGGTTTTGCATCTTCACCGGAAAAACAAAGCAAGAACATCATGAAGCAAACGGACCCCCCAGGAACCCGAACTATGTGCTACTAAGTCTGATTTTGATTTACTGATACGACTGCGCCAAATTGTTCGCTGCGGCAAGGGTGGTGCAAGATTGGGTTGCATTTTATCATCACGGGTGCCGGGACGCCGGGACGCCGCCGTGCATGAACATGCTTTGAAGTCATGCGCTGCTCATACAGGTCTTCCATGTAAAGACCGTTCAGTCAAGCTTGAATTTGAGATTTTTTGGCCATGAAACCATGTCAGTTGATCTTTCTATCGGTTTATGTTGTGTGATAAGCGTCATTGTTCGCAAGTGTTGTGGTTTGAGGCTGGCAGTACCACTGCCAAACAAGCACAATTATCCCAATTGTTGCACAGACACACAGTACCAACCGGAAAAAAATGGTGGCATCTATTTGATTGATCGTTTTCATTTTACATAGCTCTCCTGTGTTTAACCTCAAACAGTAGGAGCGCAAAATCCAAAACATGATTGCGTGCAGTTGCCCTGCTGCAGACATAACACCTGAAAGCAACGAGACAACACCTGAATGCTAGGAAAATGACTTTTGTGCAAACACACAGCATTAGGGTGGGGGTTCATCTCTGCATTGGACTGTGAAAGGTTGAATCACAGCATATCCTGCAACATGCTAACTCTAGCTTACTCTAGCTTACTTTACCTCATCAACCCCAGGCTCTAGTATGCTCTAACCAGCTGAGCATCGTATCATTGCCGCGGCTTCTACCGTCTTTCTCGGAAATGTCTCCTGCACGCACTGGCTGGTGCTATCGCTGTCATTGCACTGGTCAGGTTTGCAACTGCCTTTGTTCCTTGACATTCCTTGATTGAATGAACAGACTACATCGCTTCACCCAGTGATCTTGTTTGATAAAATTAAAAATTGCAAACAGCTTGAAACTATGCATGTGATGACCGCCCTGTGTAAGTCTATATATATATATTTATTGATTAAAAATATATTAAAATATACTGTATATATATGGTTTCTTCATGTTTACTATAAACATATTGAAGCGCATTGAAACATACTGAAAAACAACAATGCGTTTGCAATGAAACAGGTCGACCGTGGGTCGTCCGAATATTTCCGAGTCGTCCGAGTCGTCCACAATTCTCCTCAGACGCCTCTGCCACTTCTGCTTCAAGACCTGCGGTCCGGACTCGGACCGAGTCGGGTCTGAGACCGAGTTTGGACAAGTCAGGCACCTGTCGCCACTTGCGCTTTGTTGGATAAGTGTGCGCTTTGTTGGATAAGTGTTGGATATGTTTGATGCAAGCTACTGTAAAATATGTATCTGTTCTGGATAGCATGGTATAACACGATAAATTTATATATCAATCTAAGATTCGAAGTGGTTCTGATGAGAGCTGAGCATCACGGAAGGAAAGCAAGGCGAGGTAGAGTCCGATGGGGCTTTGCCAAAGTGACAAAGCGCCCCACCATATGCCACTGTTGATCTATAAAATAAAGAGGCTGTTGCAACGCAGGGGTTGCACAGTCACCTGTACCTCTTGTACTACTGCAGAGTGTCGTGCTACAATTCGCATGCCATAGCCTGCTTCAATGAGTTCTTGGCGAAACTTGTTGTAGATGTCCACATTCTTCTGGGGTATGTGGAGACGCTTTTGCAGCTCATCAATGCAGTCCCGAAGGTCTCAGATGGAAGCAATTCACTGCCAGGCTTTTGCTACAAGGACTGGCCAGTATTAAGTATACCTGATTTTCTTATACTCTATGTACTCCATAATATACTCCATAATACTCCATATGAGTTTCATGACTAGAGAGATCAGAACAAGCCAGTACGGGTCGATTGGCAGCATTGCAATCCGAGAGTCATCCATGAAAGTGTTTCACTTTCACCCCAGGCTCTTTGAATGCTTGCGTTCCTTCCCTTTTTGGTCTCCTTTGCGACACGACCAACAGCCACGACACGGACAACGGCAACAATATCAACAATAGGGACCGGAACGACGACGACAACGACAACAGCCAACCGCTAACGAAGCACAAGAACAACAGCTGTTTACTCTCCAAATCTCTCCGATCAGCACGCAGCGCGCCTTCCCTTGGTTCCCTTCACCAGTTTTGTTACGACTGGTTCCCCTCGTGGGGTATTCGACGACTCTCGCGTGGCGGTGTAGTCGGCTGTGGGTTTCTTTTCTTTTCCGCCAACAACCTGAAGCTCAAAACGCTATGCCATATGCTGAAACACTTCGTATCGAGCGGGAACAGCACTTCTAACATCTTCCAACAACACTGGCAATCATTCATTCACCAACGCAGGTCTGAAGTTCTGCTGGTGTCATCAATACATATCAATATTATCCCAATGAAACATAATGAAACGGTGCATGAGAACAAAATCCTGCAAAGTCCACTTCTTCCTACTGACAATGTTGCTGTTCATGATCCTTTCTAAGCACCATTTAACTGCCAGCGATGCCCCACAACGCTTGCACATAGTCGAATAACTCAAGCACGTTTAGATTTGCCATGCAATCCAAGCAGCTTCTCGAAGTTTGCTGTTTTCCAAATCAGGCGTCTTGAAATACCAGGGCGGCCGACCCCCTTCAAGAAATTCAGAGGTCAAACCGAGCTTCCACATGGGCTCAGAATCATCTGAATCATAGAGGATGTACTGGTCAGATCGACAGAGGTTCTGATACAGCAACCTCTGAAAAATGGCGCGCGCGCGCGCACAACGTCTCGGCATGTGCTCTGTTCTGTAACCAATGCATTGCACAAGAGAAATGACTGCCCGGCCATGCCCGGTTCTTGATGTGGCCTTGCATGATGTGTGTTTGTTTTTTTGTTTCTTTGTTTATATTTTTCTTGCCTTTGGTTTCCGCGATGGCATATGGCTTTGACATCGCATTTCAGTGACGGTCATTTGTTCCAGCCTCTTGTCGCCGGCATCATCACACCTCGCGTCAATGGCATGTGTGCCAAATCAGCACACGCTTGCAGTGCAAGTGACTTGCCAAGCCGCAAAGCATGCAGATCGCTTCAACTGATGACTGATGAATTGCAAGCAAGATTTACTCCCACATGGGATCTAGGCATGACCTGTTTAAGTTTAAACTAGTTTAAACAATACTTTGCTGCACCTTGCAGCGTGTCCAGGTAGACAAAAAAAATCTGGCCCTTGCCTAACGTAGACGCCATCTAGGGGATGTTCCACGCCCGCCTGAGGCAGCAATCATGCGGAATTCAGAAAAATTAAGTCAATGACACTCAGTGGCAGCCTCTTCCAGGTCATCTCTATGCATCTACCATCCAGCTTTACTCATTAGACGCGGCTACCACAAGAAGCTGTGCACCTACATCTATATGTAAATGCACTCCTGCGTCCATCTTTATGTTCCTCTATCTTGCAAATGCGTCCATCAAACCATCTCCGACACACTTGCGATATCTATACCTTCAAAAATTATTTGTCTGTACCATTCTGTATCTGCCATTTCTTGGTCTTCTGCCATCAATGCCAAATCCATATCTACAGAATCTACATCTCCATTGCGTAAATCTACATCCAGGGTCATCCAGGTCCAATCCATTGTACATTCTAGATCATGCTCATACTGACTCATACTTCCAATGTTTTTTAA
>CAMXCT020003254.1:25000-71048 GCA_947184155.2 Cladocopium goreaui
TGCGGGCCACAAGAAGCCTTCCACCCAATACGCGGGGTGAACATGGTAGAACTATCTTTGCGAGAAATGCATAGAAATGCGATGTTGTAACTCTTACACTTCGGAAAATGTCAGGTGGAGCTGTGGAGCTACCTTCCTCAACAAACGAAACCAGAAACCACCGGAAACAGGATGAAAAAGAACAGCATACGACAGCCCTTGCAGAATCGAGCCATGCTCGGGGCCATGAGGAGTCGAGCATGGACTCAATATGACTCAATACTTTTGTGTTAACTTCCCAACTACTGTTGCCACACGTTGCTACAGTACCTGTGTGGTTAACATGATGACGTGAAAACTGAGCATAGACATTTGTCCACAACTTGGAAGTTTGCTAACTAACTTTCCTTTGATGAATCCGAGATAGGTTGCCCGTGCTTCTGTTGACTGTCATTGACTGTCTAAAAAAAACTTGGTTGCTTGCGACTTGTGGGGGCATCTCCGTTCTTAAACCTTCTTTACAGACTGACCAATGTATTTTTCTACTCGTTCAAAGATTTCAAAGGCTGTCTTACTTGAGTTGGGGAAAAGTTTATGCCAGGTGTCTTCGAAGATACATCACGAAAGCACCAAAGATCCACGGCTCCATGTCCTTTGGAAGGCCGGAGCAGAAACTGTTGGCGGCTACCCTTGAGCCGTCTTGCCGCGTCTTACCTCATTTAATTATAGTTTTGGGGAAAAAATCTTCGGTGTCTGCTCCATGTACATCTGTTATTCTTGTCTGGCATATGTAGGACGTAGGACATTTCGGGCACGCAACCCTGAACACCATGAATTGCTGCAGACTGCAGACCCACAAAGTTCTCATCGGTCCTCTGAGCCGCTCTGCTGCAAGAGTGGAACATCTAGGCCACTGCTGTCTTCCATCATGCTTTGGTCATGCATTCGCAGGACCTGCCAAGCTGATTAAGGCCCCTCAGCCCCTCAGCGCCCTCAGCACCTATGGCCTACAGAAATGGGGAAGTCCATTGCTTATGACCACCCAAGTAGTGATGACCAGCTTTCATATGCTTGGGACTTATTGATCTTATTGGGACTTTACGTCTGCACCTGGGTGAACTTCCCACATCCAGATGGTGCTTTCACTCTCTGGCTCTCGGCCTGAACCATAGCCCCACTTCGAAGCGCTGTAACCAAAGTCTCGAAAGTCAGCTTGCACCCACGGCTGCGAAGAACTTCGATCGTGCTTTCCGAGCACTGCTTCCCTGAGAGGGGCTGCAAGGCTACAAGCGCGCAGCACAAATCCTCAACCTGTAAAATCCTAAAGCAAAGAGCCAAAGTTCCTGGAGCACTTGATTCTAAGCCAAGCAACAAATAGCAGTGGAAAGCAAGGACTTCGCTCTGAAGACTTTCGAGAAAGTTTCTCGAGCAGTTTCTATCCGAAGCTCAAGTTTCCACGGGTGGTAATTGCAATCTATTTCAACACCTTTGAAGCGGATCAGAAACTTGTGGTTCCTCAGCAGCGTCTGAGTGGAATGTTGAATGCAAAATCGGCGGAATCCTGAACGCCTTGGTTTGGTGTTGTTTGGTGGGTTCTGCACTTTGCTTGCTACAACCCAGAATCAAATGGAAGTTTGAAGCGGTTTCAAAACAGGAGCCTTCCTGAGCCATACTCATACATGCATAACTCATCATACCTGGTGCCTGGTCTCCTAGTCTTACCCTCTCTAAACCTCTCTCTCTCTTACATGGGTTGCACATGGGGTCCACATGGGCTGCACATGGGCTGCACATGGGTTGCACATGGGTTGCACATGGGTTGCATGTGCAAAAGTGTTGAAGTTTCCGATGGATCGCTGAGAATCGGCTCCGAGTCTTCCATCCAGGACTTGTACTCACTGAACTTCTCAGCAAACCTCCAATCACAGGATCGGAGCTTTATTCCTGAGCTGGCATCACATGCAGGGAGAACATGCATCCCATGGGCTTACAAAATCTTGCGAAGACTTTTTAACTCAGCTTGTTGTCTCTGTCGGTCAATCTCGCAGATAAAGCAAAGTGTTCCCGAATAGAATTGAAAATGGCTTTCAACAAGCAGGCAACTGCAGCAGCACTAACCTTTTGCTATGCAGCTGGCCTGCGCGGCTGGATTTTTGTTTGATGCCACATGCATCATCAGTTTTGTTCCCTCCAGGAACCACTTCCAAAACTAGTGGTGGTGTCACGCGGCATTTTCACCCGGCCGTCGAAGCCAGGGGCTTTCGCGTCAGGTGCTAGGAGCAACAGAAGTGCTCAGACCACCACGTCTATCCAGAAAACAGCCGCTACATGCCGCTACCACCAGGCTCCCTAGAACCTTATATAGGTGGCTTTTGGATCGGTCTTACGTCTCTTGGAGTTCGGTCCGGATGGTTAGTTGCCCAACAGAGACCATAGAAACTTGAATTGGGTAAAAGCCTCGCTCACAGGTAGTTGCCGGTCAGGTCGGAAGCGAGCAAAGTCAGGATGAGCAAGTTCATCAGCCCACTGGTTGTAGTCCCTCTTCATGTGTGAAGGAGCCAGTTGTACCCCTGCCTTACGGAGCAGGTGGGCATCTGTTTGGTCCTTTGGTTCAAGAGCGCAAAAATGTTGCCTTGGTTGTCGGAGATGAGGCTCGGACGGGTTCGGAGGAGAGCCTTGCCTGCCTTGATCAGGAGGAAATGGGTAAGGATCAGCGTGCCAAACAGCTCCAGAGCAGAAATTCGACGAGTGGCCCTCTTTGTGTGCCCAAGGGTGGTCCTCCAACGGAACCTGATAGTGAAACCACCAAGCGTCCTCTTTTGAAAATTTTCCTTGTCCGCTAACCATCCTCCAATGTATGCCCGTCCATCTGGGCGTGCACTGGCATCACTGTCCCCCCACCAGTTCGATGCAGGATCATATCGGCAAGGTTGGACCTTGAGGATAGTGGAGGAGATGGAGTAGTAATTGCGCAAAGGAGCGGATGCTTGCTTGGTCTCCCTTAGGTAGTAGTTGCCGCTTTCCACGCCAAGAAAGGTTGAAGGAATGGACGACTTAGTGGGCATGCAAAAGTAGCCCACTTAAGCCTGCCCAGGGCTTTCTCAATGTCCCTGGAAGGACGGTCTTCTTTTCCATGGGGAAGCCTACAATTGAGCCACACGGGTTGACCTGAAACCCAAGCCATGAGTTGACCTCAGAAAAAACAGTTTTGCGCCAGTTAAGAGGGCAACCAAGAGCTGCGAGAAGCAGAAGCGGCTGAAGTGTGTCCTGGGTTGCCGTCTCAGTCCTCAAAAGCCAGCAAAAATGATCAACAAAGACAAACCCCCGGTCAATGCGCGGGAAGATTGCATAGCAGAGTCTGAGTAGAACTGCTGCCATCCTGCCCCAATGTAGCTGGGCACTCGCCATGCCATAGGTGCCGACCTTGTTGACGCACCATTCACAGTCCGGCTGTGCCACCTGGAAGCGCCAGCCATCCTGGGTAACTTGATTCTCTGGTGGGCCTTCGTGACATCATCTTTGAGTATCGCCCATGTGGTGGTCTTCTGATGATGTTTCCGCCCCATGGCAGTGCCCGTGGCTACTGCTGGGGTGGGGTCCTCCTTATTCGTATTCAGCCAGTGAATGGTTTGGATACAGTCCATGACTGTGGGCGTGGGCGCTGTGGTCTTTTCCGCCGTCGCCATTTTGGCTCGAGTCTCCTGACCTTGGGTTTGTTTGTATCGAAATTACTTTACTTCGAGTTATCCCCACCATGACATCTATACGTTTCGTTACTGGCAAATCTTCTGGCATTCTATCTGACATATCTTCTGGCATACCTTCTGGCATTCTATCTGACATTCTATCTGGCATACCTTCTGGCATTCTACCTGGCATATCTTCTGCAATATGTTCTGGCATATCTTCTGGCACTCTATCTGGCATATCTTCTGGCATTCTATCTGACATTCTATCTGGCATACCTTCTGGCATTCTACCTGGCATATCTTCTGCAATATGTTCTGGCATATCTTCTGGCACTCTATCTGGCATATCTTCTGGCATATCTTCTGACATTCTATCTGGCATTCTATCTGGCAAATCTTCTGGCGTTCTATCTGGCAAACATTTTGGCACTTTATCTGGCATACTTTCTGGCATTCTATCTGACATTCTATCTGGCATACCTTCTGGCATTCTATCTGGCATATCTTCTAACATTCTATCTGGCATATCTTCTGGCACTCTATCTGGCATATCTTATGGCATTTATCTGGCATATCTTCTGGCATTCTATCTGACATTCTATCTGGCATATCTTCTGGCATTCTATCTGGCCGTTGAGGTCCAGCGGCGCGCACTGAGCTGGGAAGGTCCCAGGTTGAGGTCCAGCGGTGCGCACTGAGCTCGGAAGGTCCCAGGTTGAGGTCCAGCGGTGCGCACTGAGCTGGGAAGGTCCCAGGTTGAGGTCCAGCGGTGCGCACTGAGCTGGGAAGCTCCCAGGTGCGCACTGAGCTCGGAAGTTGGCGAAGAGCTGGGCAAAGAGTTGGCAAGGCGGAAGTGGAGGTGGAAGTTGATGCAGACATGGTCGAGGAGAAACTGGAGGAGGAGGCGGAGGAGGAGGAGAAGGAGGAGGAGGACAACAGCTCTGATAAAATCTAACAACCCTCACCTGGCAGGTGCGGAAAACACTCGATCCTCTCTTTGGCGTAATGGCTGCCACGGACCCGTCTTCAAGCCCTATGGCGTGTGATACTGTGGCTTCATTTTCGGTGTTGGAAGAAGCTTCCTCGGTGGGAGACGACTACTTGCTTTAGATACCCCCACGTCACTTTCTGCACGCCCTGTTGGCCAGGAAGAGGCCCAACCATTTGCTCCGAGTTTGGTCGACCCAGATGTGATCATGACTAAGGAAAACTTTGAGGCACAGCTCAATGAACTTCAAGACAGTGTGTCTCGCCTGGGCCTGACCGCTCGACTTCGGGTCCACTGCCGGGCGCACAGACCATTCCTGTCCCCCCGGTAGCCGCTGGCACCGAGGGAGCTGGACAGCCTGCTCCGCCATAGGGCTTTGTTAAGGCATCTCAGCGGGGACCTTCATGATCGAGGGCTGGGAGACCCTGCTGCTGCCAATTCCGGAGTCGGTGGCACGTTTTGCTCGTGCAGTAACACATGCGGAATTCAAGGCTCTCCTTTCAGAGTTTGCGACTACTTCCTGGCAGGCCCCTTTGGTGGCCCGCATCTTGGAGGTCTACGTCGTTGACAAAAGGTCGGCAGATTACAACCAGCTGCTCAAGGTGAAGCACACCTCCATGCAGGGCGACTCGATGGACGACCTCAAGGAGAAGGACCCTGGCTCCCTGCCATCTTCCCTGATTTGTGCGGACTGCAACACTTCTTGGGGTAACTTGCCGAAGTGTCTCCTCTGCAAAGGCACGAACACGATTGACTTGTCATCAACCCCCATGTCGGTGATTGAGGTGGATGGTCAAGTGTGGCGCAACTTAGGTTTGGCGACTACATTGAGGCGAGCGACCTGGGCAGACCTCCTCCGGCAGCAGCCTCTGGCGCTGACCCGTCGCTGGTCGGCTTCTCTGAACAGGTGCCGGAAACTCAGAGAATCACTCTCAGCAGATCCAGACCTTCGGCCAGGACGGGATCTTCCATCCAAAGGGCGAGAGGCCCCCAACCTTGGAGGAACAAGATGGGGACCAGTCCGCGGTCATCTTCCACCCAAAACCCATTGATGTGGTCCAGTTCAAAGCCAACCTGCTCTCGACCGAGGCCAAGGAGCTCGATGCCGAGACCCAAGAGGCAAAACGCCAGAAGTTAGCAGCGCAGCAGGAGGAAGAACGCAAGGACATGGACCAGGAGCTGGCAGTCTTGGTTGAGATCCAGAAAGTGCTTTTTCGACACAAACAAACCCAAGGTCAAGAGAGTTGAGCCAAAATGGCAAAGCCATTTTGGCACCTATATCGACAACACATTACTTGCTCTCCACAAGTTCCAAGCAAAGAAACAATTATGCTTTGAGTTTAGTTCTCAAGAGGCCCTGCCCGAAACTGGATAAAAATTGACAAACTGGTAGGACTAAATCAGTCTGGTTGCTAACTCTGTGTGTGGTGTGCAGGAATGGAAATATTCGCTTTCCCATGAGATCCAGAGATTGGTTCTGAACAATGTTCTCGCCATTCTTGGTGATTGTTGCCTCACCCTTGTCAATATCAACAGCCAGTCCAAAGACATCAGAGTCAGCCCAAACGGTATCTTGGCCATCCCACCATGTGGTGGATTGGTAGGGATCAAAATACGGTGCCTCGCAATCCTCTGGATCCTCCGTCCAGCCATCTTCGTGGAAAGCAAAGCCCATGAAGTTCCCCTCCTTATATCTGGAGAAGCTCTCTGTTGCCCATCCAACCATTCCCCACCAAATAGGTTCAATGCTGGACATCTCGACTTCGTAGTAGAATTTCCCAGAGCCCTCCAAACCACCTGGAAGTCCAACTGCTCGGAACGGGCTTATCTGCATGACTTGTAGACATGTGGAAGGTCCTTGACATTCACCGCGCACGCCGTTCAAAAAGAACTGCGGCACGCCGCCCTGCTCCATCTCTGCCAAAAAAGGATTGCGGTAGAGCCCGATAGACACATCCACACTGCCGACAGCAGACTTTAGACAAGGGCTCGTGTTCTCCACAATGTCCATGAAATCAACTTCAATGGTACAGGGTTCTTGCTCTGTCAGTCTGTGTATTCTGCAAGAATACAGAGGTTTAGTCTCGTCGAGCGGTTCTGGAACAAGCCAGATCTTTGCCAAGTCGGGCAAGTTGTTGCAAGAAATATTCTTCAGCATACACTCGCTTTCCTCCAATAAGCCTTACAAAGCAGGGAATGCACTTTGAGGTGGCTTACGATTGGATGAATGCATGCACACACCTGATCGAAGAAGTGAAGCAAAGCCAAGGAGCATGTTGACAAACAGCTCGAGAATCCCGGCTCTGTCAAGCCACTCAATCCCTTTATGTCCACTTGCTCTGCTCCCAACCTTTGACGAGTTGATACAAGCGTCATAAGGTATTATTGTAGTCGGAAAATTATCAAATCATTGTGGTTCCTTCTCAGTCAATGTGGCAGTCACGTCTTGTTGCTCAGAAACTGAGATGTTTTCACTTTGTGCCAGTATTTCTCATCGCATTAGAGCACCACTTCATGCCCCGGTTCACTTTGCAAACCAATCATGTCAAAAGAAAACATGGTTGGCTGGATTTCTCAGGCATGCTTTTCGTCCCTGCAACTGTTCTGTTGTTTCTCTCTGCAGATAAAGCGCTCACTGCCCAAAGATACTGCCAATCGCGCCACAGTTTGCACACGCCGGACTAGAGGTAAGTGCCAGCCGTGCTCCAAGGCCACATTCAAAGGCTTACCTTCGTCAAAATGCACTGGAAGAATCAGAGAAACCTAGACAACACATGCTGCCTCTAGCCTATACCCATGATTCATGTATACTTTAGTCTACATAACTACATAGATGGTCTAGTTCTACCGTATGGTCTAGTTAAGTTCAAATATGTTCAACTGGCTTGTAACTTGCATTGCAAACCGGTGGTTGATCTCAATTCTGTCATCCGGAAACGGCGCGCTTTCGCGAAATAAAATGTGCTTTCGCAAAACTGTCAGGTTCCATGTTGGGCAATGTCTCATGGAGACAGGACTCAGTGATTACTTGCCAGACTATCATGGATTTACTTCATAATAGCCTTGTAGACACCCAGGTAGCATCACAAAATCCCTCCTCTCGACAAATATGCAAGATCTTGTAAGACTTGCGGGGCCATTCTTGGGCGATCCCTTTCAAAATGCGCGTTCACACTCGCTCGCTCCTTCGCATCACTTTCGCAAAAATGTCCAATAGGTCGTATGCATTTTACTTTAATGTTGATTCATAATGATTCAGGATATCGAAGTCTGGGGAAACTATCGCGGAATATCTTGTTCCTTTCGCAGGCTCGAAAAAATGTGCGCGAGTGTTCGAACATGATATGAAGGGGTCTTCACGATCATAGCTCTTTTGAAAGGACCTTGAGATCAATACCCAAACCCATCCAAACCATTCCAAACCCATCCGAACCCATCCAAACCTCCGGTTGTTCCGGTTGTTCAAAACATTTCAAGACCAAGAAACAGAAATCATCTGCCTTGAGCTTGAGGAGCTCCCGAAACGATGAAGATTTGAACCATTTTCGCCACACCTGGGAGTCCCATGGAGTCCCGGAGTCACAGAGCGAGTTCCGTCCCGCTTCCCCGCACAAACAAAAAAGATTAGAAAAGCATGTGTTGGATAATAATGATAATATTTGGATTTTTGGATGTTATATGATGTTATTTCTAAAATGTTCTAAACATATGAAAACCACCACTGAGATTGCAGCTGTCTCAAACCAAGGTATATTGGATGCTGCTTCCACAGCATTGAGGCCATCGGAGTCCTTGGTTTTGGCAATCTTGGCCACGTGACTCGCAATTTGGCAATCACTTTCAATTTTGCCATCTTTGGATATCTTTTGTCCAAGTCGTTTCAGGAGTCATTGTCCTTGGCATCTGGAAGATCTTGAACCGTGTCGGAATTGCGAATTGTGCCAAGGTTCTCTCAGCCAAAGCAAGACATTGCACATTGTCAACATAGACTCGATGGACCTTGAAGCACCACTGACTGTCACTGGCCACACATATTTCATACATGTCAATGTCATTTCCCGAAGGTGTATGTGTGACGAAAGCGAGGAGATGCGAGGAGCAAGGAGTGAATGGGATGTCTGATTCTTTTGGATGTTACGGTCATATAACTCCAGAAAGACTGTCTCAAAGGATCATTTGACTCGGGCACCTGGTCAAGTCGAGCTCCCCCATGAGTACCACAGAGAGATCAGCAATTTCTGCTTGGAAGCGCTTCAGAGCCGGCTTTAGCAAACATTCCTGCCTTGGACAGGACATGTACATATACGTATGTACATTACATTGCCTGTAAAGACTCCCTTGGTACTCATCGAGTAGATTCTGAGTAGATCTCTGAAAATGGATACGGAAGGGCAATTCCAAAAAAAACAATAAAAACCCTAAAATTCTCTCGTTTCCAGGTCTTCAAGAGCAAAAGAGAAATGCAAAGACAGTTCAGCCATGTTCAACCGTTCAGCCTTGCTAAGGCTGGCACAAAGGCGTCCTTCCTCGCCGATTTTGACTCGTGATGTCGGCTCTTGCTTCGATCAACAAGCGAGCCACTGGAGGAGCTTTGTCTGTATTGCGTTTCCAATCATCCAACCCGTCCAACACATCGTTCATGCGAAGGGCCTTCCAGCTCAGTTTGTTCATAGGAATTTCATCTTTCTTGACCTCCAAGCAGGTCTGGAAGTAGCGCTCATCAAAGCGGGCGGAAGACCAATCATCACTTTCAAAGACCCAGCTCGGCTGCCCGAAATCATGTTTCAAACGAATGTAAACGTTCGTAGCCTTGTGAAGGCCAAGCACGGTGCCAAATTTTTTGTAGTAGAGATTACCATCTTCGTCAGACGCCTTTTGTGGGAAAAAACGCCCTTGACAACTTTGCACAGACGTGTGTCTCACGTGTATGCATCCAATGAAAGCCATCACGTGGTGCAATGGGGAGTTGCCGTCCTTGTCCTCACAATGCAAGCGTGTGCGACAGGCATGGAATTGACTCTTCTCCCAACTCCAAAAGGAGTTTCCTGATGTTTCCTAGCGTGTATTGAATGGCACCTCTATGAAACTTTCTGAATGCTTGGACATATATGGGCCTATGCTATGAATGCATTGCTATCAAACACTTCTGAAACACAATGAGAATAATGAGAGAGTCCTTTGCGTTCAACACTTCGTTGAGCAAGGTACTCTCCAGGAGTTTGCACAGCTCCTAGCACTCTTGAGCAGTCAACTCTGCAAGATCTGCAAGGAGTCCAGAAAGGAAATGAAAGGAATAAAAAAGAAAGGTTTGTGGATCACGGAATCATCACGGAATCATCACAGGCATCACACTTACCTTGAGAGATCTTGAGAGTCTCACAAGTTGCGAGCCACACCGCATTTCACATCATTTCACATCATTTCACCCCACCTCTAGGTTTGCAAGATCTCCAATGCTGGCCAGGATATGAACCAGCGTCCAGGCCTTTCAGGAAACACCCCTGGTGTCTGCGGGGTGCTTGAAGGCCTTGCAAATCTTATTTGCAGGCCTTGCAGGGCCTTGCAGGGCCTTGCAGGGCCTTGCATACTTATCATATCTTAGCATATTTCATGATTGGCCGTGTTTCAGTTCCCTTCACCAATGGACCAGAGTCGACACAGGCAACATCAGGCAACCATTCTTTCAGTCGTGCCATTTCGTGCCATGTCGTGCCTTCGTACCAAACCGCCATTCCACAGATTGAGGCACATTGTTCAGTGCTTCGGAACCTTAGATCTGTCAGATCTTGCCTTCCAAACAGTGGAATGGTGCTGACTGTGTTGACACTTGTCGCGTTGTGGCCTTCTGGGAGAACTGGGAAAACTGGGAAAACTCAACCACTCAACCACATTGCCGGGCGAAGTTGGAGCGATGTATCAATGTCGTTTGAATAGGAAGTTACTGCAACCTTCCAACGCACACACAAACGGCGAGAGAGAGAGAGAGAGACGCACATGCTTGTGTATGTAAACATAATATTATGTATATAAATATATATATATATATAATTATATATATATAATTATATATATATAATTATATATATATTATTGTTTCTTATTTATTATTTGATATAATTAAAAATAGATACATATATCATATATCATTATAATTATATATACATAGACCAAGCTGTGGCACGTGCACCTGCACACGCACACAAACCCAATCGAATGGAATTAGACCTTCGGGTGATACCTTTTCTTCGCGTGCTGATCATTTCTTGTGTTCGCGTTGCGTATCAATCACAGGTCCAACTGCCACGTTTTTGTGGTCTGAGTAACTCGATTGGTGGTTTTCAACTCATCCCAAAATATAGTGTTAATTGAGACCATCATCGTCATGTCAAATATAAAAAAACAAAAAATGAAAACTTGTGAAAGAATACTGTACTTGAAAGTGCGAATACCATTCCTTGTATTTACGTTAGACGCTAAGGCGCTAAGGTTGCTCGAATCCTGATTCAAACAGTGTGGTTTGCTTATGATGCTTATGTTTCGTTCAATCACTAGCATCAGTACCAAACAAAAGCATCATGCATTTGGTCAGTTGCCAACTAAATTCACCGTCCTGTTTTAAGGGAAATAACAGGGGCAATATGGGCAATGGTTCATGCCACATGTATGCTGCAACATGCTACAAAAAGGCCCAGCCCAGATTTGGAGTGCAGCTTACCCTCGAAGTCAACAGCTGCAAATGTGAATACCTGCTTGCCTGCTGTCTTCACTGTCTTCACAGTATTCACTGTTTTGACTGTCTTCACTGTCTTCACTGTCTTCATTCAAAAGAATTGCTTGAAAAGGTACGTACGAACAGGACTTGAAAAGGTGTGTGACCGTGTGATCCTTCTGAGATTGATATTTGCAGATGACGGTGCTGCCGATGCCACGTTCAAAATCTTCAAGGACAGGCAACCGAGAGTTATCCTCAAGGCATCGAAGATGCGTGGGCTGGCCACCTTGAAGCACCTTTGCACGTGGGAGCAATCTACAAGTGTGAGATTGCTGGAGAAATGCTACAGCAAATGTCGTTTCTCGCTTGAATCACACATTCCTAGCCTTGCTCAGGCCACGCCCGCAGTACAACAGAGTATAACAACACAATAAACTAACCAAGTGTTCGCTCTGTCTCTACCTCCACTTGAAGGACCAAAATCATTTTGGCGCGAAAGTACCGCTTCGCTTCTCACAGAATCAGTTTAGAGAGCAAACATCGCTACTTGCATACAGCATACACATCTTCAAAAAATGAAAAACATGAAAAAACATGCATTTGCATGCAATGGTGGAGAAAAGGTGGACATAGGTGGACCCAGAAATCCCAGAAAGTGACTCCCTCAAAATCTGACAACAAGACGGAAACCTACTTAGAGAATTAGTCGAAGAAAGCCATATGGATCCATATGGTCAATTTGATAGTTGGGCGAAACCCAACGTTCAAATGTTAAGAAGTGCATACAGTACGTGGTACTACAAGTAGTGGATACAGGCGGTCGCGAACAAGGTTCGGCGTTGGCGAAAATACGTGAAAATACAATCTTACACCATAGCATCCCATAGCCACATATTTCTGCCAACATCAGTCGCGAATGGCCTGTCCATTCCTTTCAGCCCGAGTAGACGTTTCTCATCGTTTCTCAGGATTGCACTTGTCCAAGTTGTTGCTATGACGCAAGAACTGTACCAAGTGCGGCCCTGGCAATGTCTCCACTATCATCTCCACAATGTCCTGGCGATTTGATCAGGCTGTGAAAGCAAAAGCCCTTGCCAAAAAGTGCTGGAGTCGTGTCACTGACGCTGAATGTAAGGTGCAACAATGGTGCAACAATGGGGTGCTTGCGAATCGTGGACTTCTTAAGAGCTCAGAATGCGGGCGCTGTAGTGGAGATGCAGGCACAAATCCAGACAAGTAAGCTCTGGGCACATCTGTTGCGCACTACTGAAACGCTGCATCTCTAGCTGTGCATATTGAGCAGCCAGCAAGTTGATCCAAGTTGTACAGTGTCGCAATGCGTCGCAAGGCCCTGCTGTTGGTCTGTTGGGAGACTGGTTTCAAGTGGAATCAAAATTGCTGTGGCCAAAGTCTGGCAAAAAGATAGCCTTAGGATGCCTTAGGATGCTGTAGGCAGATGTTTTTGACAAATCCGATTTGCCTGTGTGCCTTGAAACGCAGCTCCACTAACTAGCCCTTCTTCGAAGTTGCAGCGGGTTTGCTCCTATTTTTGTCGCATGTATTTGCTCCATTTTGCTCCATCATTTTCATTCTAGGATCCATATGATTGCTGTCTTCGGCTTTTTCTGGGTTGAGCACTGTTTTGCTTAGGAACCTGGAAAATGAAGGAAGCCACAACAGCCGGAGATTTTGATCCTCCTAATGCCATTCCAACATGTCTTGGCCTAGCTCTTGTCCTGCTCTACCGACAAGATTAATCAAGATTACAGTGGTGGTTAGTAACCTAACCGTGGAACCGCAGGAAGCTGAACCGTAGGAACCGAAGGGAGTGGAACCTAACCGTTGTGAACCTAACCGAAATAATTCTCCATGGAACCTGACTCCCGGTGCACTCGCGGTGCACGTGTTGCCATTTTTGCCTTGTGGCATGGTCCAAGATTGTCCAATCAGATCCACGCCTGTCGCCAGAAGACCAAGTGATTGGTGAAGTCATGAGAATTCAAAATTTCTACGAGTCGATGCAGCTTCTCGGTGCGCTTCAGTCGAGCCAGCATTTTCTCCACCAAATCCTGACCCAAAGCAGTTCTGCCGAAGAAGGTGCACAGTGACATGATGAGGTCCAAGTTAGCATGAAAAATATGAAAACGAAAGACTGGGAAGTAGTGGGTCAGGATCAAGCCAGCCCCAATCCCAGTGTCAACAAATACATCGTGCAGGTCTTGGTCTACGCGTGCCACTTGGCACGCTTTCGGCTCTGTAGGAGAAGGGCATGCGGTACGATAGCAAATGTAATCGTCTTAATCATAGGTGCGGGACAAACCCCAATTCAACTCTCCAATTGTGCACCTCAGCCCTGTGAGGTAGCACGAATGGGCTTGGTCAACATTCTCAAGAGCCCTTTCCTGATCTCTCCCGGTTGATCATGGATGATCATGGTTTCTTTTTGCAAGACAAGGGTCTATGCGTCTCAAATGCAAAGCGTAGTAAAATGGCGTGTCCTCTCCCCAAATAACTTCGAGTGGATCTCCACTGTCCAAAAAGTGCCCCACCTGGAAAGGGAAGTGGGACAGAGTATGGACCCCAAACCAGTCAAACCAGACAGGGCTTGCCTGCCTTGCCTGTGCTCGGAACTCGAGGTGAAGTGATCTTTGTTGGGAAGCTAATTTGATTATAGAATAGGGAGTAATAGGGGCAAAGCTCTGCGAAGATGGGGGATGCTAAAGTGATTTGAGATGATTTGAGTGTAAACATATGCTGGCATTACTCTTATAATGGAAAGTATGGCGACCAAGATACAAGTACAAGGAACAAAGAAAATCCACGAGAGAGAGGCATTGTTCGATATTTTCGGTAATTTGTTTGCAACATTACACAAGGCTGCTCTGAATCTGATCCAAAACTTTGACATCCTTTGCCTGGACTGTGGCTTTAGATGCTGAAGACCAAGCTTTCCCGGCTGGGTAAAGAGTCAGGAAAGACAACATCAGCCATCATCAGCTACCAGATTTGGTTTAGCTGTGATAGGTTGCTTCTGAAATTCGTGATTTCTCCCATGCGACTCTGACGAATGTTTCTGAATCATGAGATAGCAGAGTTTTTCTACGATCAGCTGTACACATGGATCCCAGGGTTGTTCCGGCACAAAAAACGTCCTATGAAGGGCATACAGGCAAATTTCTCTCTATCTCTATGTATGTACACATACGCATTGAATCGCATTGACATGTGAAAATGCATGTATACATGTCACTTTCAGATACATGCACTCACACACACACAACCTTGCATTGGAGTACATTACGCTGCCCTACATTTAGATTGCATAACAAAATACACTGCATTGCATTGTACTACACCACACTACATTGCATACATACTTACTATGCAAACAAAATGTGCTGTTTACATATCATAGAATCATATATCATAACGTATGTACATGTGCATACCTACGAGTGGCCTTTAGCAATTCTTGCCAAAATGCAAAGTATGAGGCTTACTGCTCCAGTCTTGTCAACTTGCATCAAGCTATGAGTGTGGTTTGCCAGAAGAGCACATTGAATCATCATAGGTTCGGCGTGAATGGATTGATGACCAACAGTCCAAAGCCACCTCATGGCTCTGCACGAGCACTGCCAAAGCCAACAGGGTCATGTTCAATTTGCAAGGTATTTTGAAGTCTCCTGTAGCAGTTTCGAAGAAGTGATCAAGGAAAGCCACATCCATACAATTTGTTCACCATATTTCACCATGCGGTTTAGATGAGCACTTGAAGGACAAACATTAAATGATACTAAATGCATTTGAACGCCTTTCAATGCCACATAGGAGCAGAAGTCTGGTGCAATAGAGATCATGGAGTTTCATCCAGCTCACAACGTGAAGCGTCATCAAT
Source organism: Cladocopium goreaui (assembly GCA_947184155.2). NCBI lineage: Eukaryota > Dinophyceae > Suessiales > Symbiodiniaceae > Cladocopium > Cladocopium goreaui. The sequence continues at coordinate 40,264 of CAMXCT020003254.1, forward strand.
CGTCAAGAGATTTTCGGAAAAGTTCAACCTGACCAGGACCTGACCAGGACCTGACCAGGACCTGACCTAGCCAATACCATCTGATACCTACAGTATATTACAGTATGCTGCCGTATGCGTAGCTCTTGGTGCTCACCTGAACAAGGCCCCATCGTCCTCCTTGCGATTTCAAAGGCTTCAGCCACGCCAGTCTAAGGAACTTGTTCAGCACGTGCGTCCACTCGTGGAAAGCCGCATTTTCAAGACCATGGCAAAGAATATCAAAGACTGTTTTGCCACCACTCTTGGCTGCCAACATATCTTCTAACGAATTGTCGTGTTTTCGCTCGAGAGCGGAAGTCAGGATCTTCTCAGTGAGCTCGATGTCAACCGCCAGCATGTCTTTGCCAAGTTCATCAGGCTCATCATGTTGATTCTCGTATTGGAGCTCCTCCGATTCTCTCGGCTGGAGGCCATGAAACATCATGAAACATCATGAACATCACGAAACATCACGAAACAACAAAAGTAGCATAATTATTCATGAAAGTCCATAAGATTCCATAAGTATTCATACAGATTCATGCGTCGCGATTGCATCTTCACCCTGGCGCCATTTGTCCTCCAAAACGATAAGCGAACGTTCGTCGAAGTTGCGGACGCGTTGGATAGGATCATTTGGGTCATAGTCGATCTTATAGCTCGAGTCTTCGGCCTTCCACATCATTTGAGCCCGACCTCAAATGTCATGCCAGCATGCCGGAGGCAACTGGGAGCGAACAGAATGGGTGAAACTGGTGAAACGTGAAATGCAAAAAACGCGTTTTGGCATGCGAAGGCTCTAACCCATGGAGTCAGATAAGTCAAATAAGTCGAATAAGTGCAAGGTGTTGTCTGACCTCCTGATGTTTTCTATACATTGACAGCTGTTGTGAAGGGGATAGTGATAGCATGTGAATGCATGTGATAGCATTCTGTTGGGTGATGACCTATCAAGGCACGTTCTCCTATTGGCTCTACTAAGTGCTGCAAAATTATCCTGGGACAAAAAATGTGTCAAGAACATCCCTGCCTTGCCTCTGGGATTCCAAACTGAAGAGGTCAGCCCATGTCTACGGAAAAACACGACGTAATTCCATTTACAGTATGAGATTTACTAAGCTATAGCAGATTGTGGCAGATCGTGGTAACGGTGGTGAATGAATTTGCTGTTACTGGCCTAAAATACAGGCTAAAGAAGGGGTTCAGAGGCTCCTTCATTCAAGTTCATATGGGATCAACAGGCCATCGGAAGTCTTTGCAGAACAACAGCCCACAGGTTTCCTGATGCATAATCCACTCAACTTGGGACAAGCATCGTTCACACAGGACTAACAAAGGCGTCTTTCCTTCATGGTTCGCAGCCAGACTGCAGTTGTTTGCCAAAAGAAGCCTTGGAAGAACGCGTGCATCCTTGCTCCAATAGACATGGCTTAGCAGTGCTTAACATATGCCCGGCAAAGTGCGCAAACAATTTTGTTTTCCACCTATTGCAGCCACAGCCTCACTAAGGCGTTCAAGTGACTGCTTGCGCTCTGTTTTGTATAGTTGGCACATGGAACCATAGTCAAGCATTGAGAAGAAAAAACACAAGCATACACAAAGTATCACAAAGTCACAATCCGAAAATCGAACAGTTCAACCCCGCTTACGCGTTTGACTCTTTGCATCCCAGGCAGCTTGCACATCTCAATCTGATCTGAAGGATTCAGATAGAATGCGTAGTGCAAAGGGGAATTTCCTTTTGCATCCTTGCCTCCGCAGCCAGTAAAGCCATCAAGAGAGAAGTACAGTAACTCAAACTTTACTAACTTTTTCCAAGTCTTACAAGAGTATCCTCAAGTGCCATGTAGGCTGTACATCGGACGACTGGGCACAGTATGGTTTCCTGCAGCTCATATCCGTTCCAAACAGATTAGGATCATTGCGACCATGAACGTCACGAGCATATGCGAATACGGTATAGAAAGTTATTGAAAGCGATGGAAAGTGCATACATCTTTGACATCTCATGCAGTTCACCAAGCTGCAGCTTTCCGCCAACCCTCGGTTCTGAGTCAAGATATCCTCCACGACTCTTTTGTCTCCAGCTTTCACTGCAGCCAACAAGGATTGATCGCCAAGCTTAATAACGCCTCAGGCAGACAGTCTTGGTATGTATTGGTTTGTCTGACGTCTGTCCAGCATGTCCAGCATCTCAAGCATGTGATGAGTTGCAATCATCTTCGATTTCGTGAGGCACCCAATAAGTTCCAATAAGGCAGCCAAAACACGTTGCACTTCTTCATTGAGAGTGGCAGTCTTATCGCCGTCAAGCTCTGGCTTAAAATCACGATCCATGATCGCTTTGATCCCATTCTCATCTGGCACCACTTCCAGCCATCCTTGTGCAATGCAGAAGTTGCACAATACGTGGACTCGTAACGAGCGTAACCCATGCAGTGATCAGGCAGTCATCAATCAACATAAATTGATGGCATGGGTCAAACGGAGTTGAAATCTGTTGTTTTAGGTAAAGTCGGAACAGTCTGGTGGAACAAATTCCATTTTGAGTTTCTACTTCTGGGATGCTGTGAAGACAGCTGCTGGACATGCTGCCAAAACGAAACGAGTCTGTTCTATGAAGGTCGTACATCCAACAGGTCCCAAACAAATTCCCAAAAAATGGCACGGCATGTCAAGTGAGCAATCAGAAGCTGAAAAGATCGAAACAAAGCAACAAAGCTTTGGTCAAAGACTTCGAGGATGCAGGCGTTCAAAAGTGAACCTGTTGAAACTACTTCATAGTGAAAGTTTTCATAGTCTGAATAGCTCCGACAAGTTGGTCACCATCACCACAACCAAATTGATGGCAACCCACAAGTAGCTGCGTTGCGAACTGCTGGGAAAGTCTTCAAAAATGTTCAAAACAGCTGTTGTTGTGAATTCATCACGGTATTTGGGGGGCACACATCCTTTGAGATTATTTGAGTGTGGCCGCTGAATTCAAAAGGATCTTGAGGAAAACAGCTGCCCTTCCAAATTCTACGTTCCACGAAACGTAAACCAAAGTAGCAATCTAATCATGAAAAAAAATCTTTCTCCTCGATATGTTTCTCTTGGTTTGTCAATGGGGAAAATTGATGAAATTTGGGAGTTGCTGTAACATGCTGTAACTACTGTATGTGGGATGTTGAGCCGTGAATCTCCGCGCTAGTTCCTTCGCCGCCTCGACGTGGTTCTGTTTCGCAGCCAATCGAAGCGGTGACAACGTGTAGAGTTGTTCGTCCTAGATGCGCTGAAGACCACACAAGTAGCAGAAGGCAGCTTTACAAGTACTGTATCATGATTCGAAATATGTTCTCAAGTTCGAATGTCGCAAGCATAGACGTGTTCTCCCGCTTCTATCATATTTTATCGTATCATCTTATATATACTGGGTTCTTCTGACCATAGTTTCGCCACGTCAAAAGACTAACAAACCAGATCGCAAAAGCAAATGTGGAGCCGCGCAACAGTCTTGGCTTCTGTTGTGAGATGTTGTGAGTATGCAAAAAGGCAGCTTGAACCAAGGGGCAAGAATTCTTCTTCGCTCACCTTCATCATAAGAAAGCTCGGCAAACTGATAGTCATCCTCACCAGGTTCCAGATGGTTCCAAACCAAGTACGCTTAGCTTAAGTGTTATTACACCTCAACAAAAAGATCGGAAATGAATAACTGGAGTCACCTTGAAAGTTCTACGGGAAGGCAGGAAGTGTTGAAATCGATTTGCAACGGCACGTGTTTGCTCCGCCCATTGGATTCACCACAAGAGAACCCAGAGCGTAACGGCGTAGCGGCATAGCGTTTTTTTGATCCAAAACAATCCGAGATCCGAGGGTCCACACTGGACCTACGAGTTCCTTCTGACGCTTTTGCTTCTGGTCCTTGCGATCCAGCTCAAACATCAAGATACATCAAGCAGAACCAACAGGAGCATAAGGACGGCGTAAGGAAAATGATTTTCCTGATTGGCAATTGGGTTCCCTGGCATTGCTTGCCAGAATGCCAGATTTTTTTTGTCGGGCCAAATCCTGTTCCAAACACGCACAAACCTGTTCCAAACCGTGAAAAATCTGTCTGGTGGAAACAGGTTCTCGGCAAGCACAATACTGAAAATCTGCTCCAGCTTTCCACCTATTACAAGAAATGGAAAGACTGTCCGAATTCTTCGTGACTTTGTGACAAGCATCAGCACTAGAAGGAACATGAAGAGACTGGCTCCGAAGTGGTTTTAGATGGTTTTAGAATGGTTCAAGCGTGCAAATGACATCAAAATGGTTTGAAAGATCATGAAATTCAATGATGCAGAGCCCGTCCATCACCCAGCCACCTGGTTGGAGAGCTTTGCGCAGGTGTTCTTTCGATTGTTTGGAAGCCACTGATCCAAGCAAATCTAGAATGACCCTAGCAGGGCGTGTGGCCAACGCAAAGTCAAGTCGCAGCTCAAGATTGCAATCTATAAAGTTTCAACATAAGTTTGTCCCTTCACTTTACACTTCCTCAAGAAACGAATGCAAAATGTTGCCTCCATGCACGTCGAGAATTTATGTGTGTAGGCATGTTGTAGAATATCTATGTGTACGTGTGCAGAATTCGGTTTGTGGCCTGGGACGTACAGCAAATAAATAAGTTGATTAATGAGTTAAAGTGTCCACAGGAGTGGCTTTTGACCTCTCTGGACGACTGCAGGTACACCAGATGCCCATCAGAACCAACACCCTGGAACCTATCAGGAACCTAATATGTTGGCCATGTGAAGATACGTGTTTTCATGTGTTCTCTCTCTAATTTTCGACCTCGAAGAACTGCAGGACATGGGCCTCTCTTTCGCTGTCTTGGGAGAGGACGTGCCTCTTTTTCCATCATTTGAAAATTTTACATCTTACTGTCTGTAATTACTCTTCTTTACCCTGGTTGCTGCGTCAACTATGGGTCAGCCAAACCTGCTTTAAGCAATTCTTGCGAGTGGATTGCGAGCTGCTACCGTGGAGCGAAGAAGCTTGTCGGCAAAAACAGAACAGGCTCTGGGAAAGCGGGCGGTAGAAAAATGCACGACGAGATATGCTTCAGTCCAGACAAACTCACCATCTGCCATCTTTCTCTTGAGATTTCCCATTGTGCCTAATGTGGTTTGATTACGTTTGATTTGTGATTTTGGTTGTGATCCATGTTGTCCGCAGTCAGAGGTTCAAAGGACGGACCGTACCGCACTTCCCAATGTGGTGCGACTAGTTCTGGCGCAGGCCGTGCTCAAGTCAGAACAAGTGACGGCAGTCCTGAGAAAAAGAGACTCAGCTGATTTGAATGCAGAAGATGCAGAAGATGCAGAAGTTGATTTAAGATCTTTTAAGATCTTTGAGGCCGGGGTTTTGTTGTTTCTTAATTATGTAGCGCAAATCTAGCCGGGAGTTGCTGCCTTAAAGCGCGGCAAATCCAGCCGAGAGTTGCTGGCTTATAGCGAGCGCCGCCCCAGGATGAAGAGAAAAAGAAAAGGATCTTAAATGATTTAAATGAATTTATAATATATGATTATATAATTAATATAATTAGCGACAATTTTTGACACCCAGTGTGTGTGTGTGGACTTGTTCAAACATGTTCAAACATGTTAATGTTATCTGATCTTCAGTTTTCTGCTGCGAATTTCTCCTTGTGGTGTCAGCATGGCCCTTCCAGGCAGAGCGCTGCAGTGGAGTGAAGTGATCCGTGGGATGCCGAGAGGCCAGCAGCTTCGGCACCTCCGCTGCATCCACACCACTGAAGAGAGCCTGCAAGGCAGGAACAAGCCAAGGTGAACTGAGGTGCACCAAAGTGCACTGTGTTTCACCAATGGTGCAGTGAGGTCAGGTAAGCAAATGACTGATATCCGATGACTGGTAGCTCCAGAAATGTTGATATCTCTCTAGATCCATGTTGACGAATCAAGTGTCCTACTTGAGCGGCAAACCCTGCCTCGATGATTTTGTGCGAGCAAGATGTCTTGGATACAGTCAACGTATGGAGATAATCCAGGATAACCGCATTCCGCATAGAATCAGGGAGCTTCTGCACGAGGTAAACAATCGGATCACAGGCCATTTCATGGTCTGTTTGGATCAGGTAATCCAAGGCAGTCTTCGCGTTGCTGTCTTTTTCTATCAAGTATAGATGATCTCTGTCCCCGTGCAATCGGTCGATCAGTATTTGCATGACTTTGCAGAAATCGACTTCTGATGGTTGCCTGCACAGCGAGTCGGTCACCGCGTCATTGGGCATTCATGTCTTGTTTTGCAGCGAAATCTAAAATCAACGCTTCTCTCAAACCTATGATGCAAAACGTTCATTTGAATACGTAACCACTAATCATGTACTTTCGAGGTGCCCTTACCCCTAGTGTGTGGTCTTTCATGGGACCTTGCTTAGCATGGTCATGTCACAAATGCTCCGACAGCACACAGCACCCCAATGGCTGACCTCGACAAATGATGGGTCAAGTTCTTCGTCAGAAGGTGAAGCGGGGTCTCTTTGCTCGAGTTGCAAAAATGCGGTAGAGCACCTAAATCTAGAAGATACCTGAGTCTCTCATTGATCATAGAATGCACGAGAGCGAGAGCAACCACCTCTTGCAAAAAGAATCAGCGGAGCAAAGGTGAATAGCAAGACATAATAGAACATCTGTGTATTGCAACAGTGAGCCAACAACAGCTCACACATAGCACCGAGATTCCATTAGATTCCCTTTCATTTCCCTCAAGGAGGCAAGATAGGCAAGGCACTTCACAGTCTCGTAGCTATGCGTCCTGGCCGCAAGATGTAAGGGACGCTCCTGGTGCATGTTCATCACCTCAGCTGGGTAGCATATTGCATCTTCATGCATCTTCTGCTTTTTACATGATTCGCAACGTCTTCAGATCCAGAATCTGTGCTGTGACTTGAATGGTTGTGCCGGTGTGTCACTATATTTTAGATCACATTACATTGACGTTCATTATGTGTCATGATGTATCTGTTGAAGATTCACACAACATCACACAACCATACAGAAACCATTTGACACTTCGTCAACGAACTCATACAGGTCATACAGGACCTTGCCAAGCAGCTTCTGGGTGTGCCTTCTTGTCACATAACAACTGCACCACTTTGTCATTGTTTCGATTTGCTGCCAAATGCAAAGCCGTATTATCCACGGGATCCCTCAACTTCACCAGCTTGTCTGGATCGTCCTGGATCGCGCCAAGATTCTCAATGCCGTGTTCTGACTGATGGCAACAACGCGCAATGCATCAAGGATCACATAGTATCACCCTCTGGTTAGGAAACGCTGCTTCTGTGACAAGCCAAGTTTACTGGAAATTAAAAACCGCCTGAAGCTGAATAGTACCTTCTCCTGTCCTACATTGAGGCTCGTAATTCCCATTCCACCCACAGTTCATGTATATAGTCCCCGAAGAGAAACATGCTGCAAAGTCCCATGCATTGCAGCAAGTTTCATTATCTGTAGAACTGTTTTGTGGAAGCTGAAACGGATCACATATATGGGCAGGAAATCATGACACCCTTGTGCTCGCAGAGTCCAGTAGAAATGTTGCCAAGTCAAGATGCAAAGAGACATTCTGAATCATTCTGAGTGAATACACAAATGTGGATTGCATCTACCAGTACAAGTTGTATCATGTTGTATCCAGGGCTTGTCAAAGTAGGTGCGGGAGGTGTTTTGGTGCCGGATTCGCATAAGTCTGAGGTGATAAATCGCACGCTGGTTGCGTAAAACAAAACAGATCAAAACAGGTTCTTGATACCCTCCTTCACCCTTGTCGTACAAACTCAAATTGACTTTGACTCAAACAGCACAAAACTCCCTCCAAATGTCTCCGTTCTGCCCTCGAGGACTGAGGGGCCTCCAAGAGCAACTTGACAACGGCGACAGCCTCCTCAAGGCCAAAGCAGCTCTGATGGGGGTGACGAATGCTGCCATGGATGTTACAGCTTGATTTTCTGGATTCTTATGATAGTTTAGTTCGTGCAACTCAGGGATGAGATGCCAAAAAAAACTGATGAAAACAAAACATCAAAAACCCGTGCGGCGCCTTTTCCGTAGCAATGGAAGCGAGATGATAGAATTGGATTTGGTGCTCTCGTAGTTTGGACAATTTCTCCTCCCAAGAGTCGTTTCGTCTGTGCCCCTGAAAACTCTTTGGGCACCGGCTTGACAGCGAAATCACTCTCTGCTACACAGTCTCAAGAATGATCAGGCATGACATGTCAGTAGAAAAAAGATAAAGCTTCAACTTTTGAACTCGTCAGAAGCGTATGTCCTGGAAAAAAATACACAAAGTGCGACCATGCTTAGAAGATCTTAGAAGCCACCAAGCCCTTCCCACTACCCCTTCTCACCAGCCGCTGGTCCCTAGTCATCCCTAGTCATCCCTAGCCATCCCATTCCTCCTCTTCTATGCCATCAAGCTCAGCGAGCAAGGTCTTGAGCTTTGCTTTTTTCCAAACATCAGAATCCACATTCTCAGCAAAAAGGTTCCGAATGTCATCGATTAGTTTTTTGCTGTTGGAATATCTTGGCAGAGCCTTGGAGATGGCCATGCAGAATCGACATACAGAATTGGCATGAATCTGCCACATGTAAGGCATTGTGTGCTTTCCAAGACTCACGAGTCTCCTGTTCAATGTGTCACTAGATGTCAGCCCAACTTCACCTACAAACATTTCATATCATTTTACTGCGTTCCACACAGCCCGTGTTGAACTGTATCCACATCCAAGCAGCGGTGCCGATCAATTCGGCTCGAAAGGAGACAGGTTGATCATCCTCGATCTCAACGGCAATGCGGTCAATGATGTCTTTCAAAAAGCCTCGGTACAATCGGGCAAGGCACTTGGATCCCTGCGTGTCGAGAAATCCAGACCAGCACAGCATGTCTTCTATGCAAAGCATGTATATAGAATCTTGCACAACATTGCCAGCTTTGTCACCTCTAAGACCGAACATGGCGGCATAGTCTATGATTCCGTAGTTGTCCTCATGAGGATTTGTCAGTCTCAAAATCCTTGGCAAGTTCAAGTCTCAGGATCATGTCTCAACAGTAAGCCAGGCTTGGATTCACCGATATTCATCAAGCTTTACACAGACTTTCGGATTCAGGAAACAATGCAAGATCATAGACAATGCCAGTTCAAATTCCCTGTGCCACAGATAAACGCAAAGAATGGTGAGAAGGGTAACACATTTACAATGCACGTGTTCAATGGAAGTACTACGAGTACAATCCAAGAACTGCACCGAACGCATACCCAGGCACCGCCAAAGGGTCTTGTTCTGGGACTTCAATTTCCGCAAAAATCCGAGAGCTCTTTCGTCAGCATTGGCGATCCGCGTCTGAATCGACTCCTTTGCCAGTAGGATTCCCTCCATCGCATACCATGACTGAAGCCACCCTGTGGACTCTCAAAGTGCAACACACGTTAAATGGCGTCAAATCATTGAAGCGTCTGTTCTGAAACCATTTGCACGACTTCTGTCCTGAGGACCAACGATTTCTGACCGACTCGTGATCGATTTGCAAATGGAAATGAAGGTGGGCACGATCAGGCTTTCATGAACTTGATCGTTCATGGCCACGTCCAGCGGACTTTGGTTCCCGACATCCTGCAACAAACAACAGCATCAACAGTTGGTAGTGTTTGATCAGAAACCTATCGATTCAACTTCCCAGGTCCTAAGCCATACGTAAATAATCAAAAATGATCATAGAATCATGAACATCATTTTTCCATGCCATTCTGCCATCTTGGAAACTTTCAAACGATAAGAACAGGGTTGAATTCATACGTCCTCGGCATACTTGAAAATGCAGCCTCGCCGTACCAGTTCTGAGCACACGTCTATGAGTCCTGCCAATTGCCGTGGCCAGCTGCAGAAGAGTCAAATAGGGAAGCAGGGCTCAATAATCGCCATGCAATGTGTGAGTCTGCATGATTTCGGCACAATTACAACAGTCTCATCTTTTCCAATCAGTGGGCCAAAGGACAAGTCCCTTTAGAAAAAGCCTGAGTGGCCCTTCCCTATTGGATTGACTTCGATGCTGGTCGTGTTCTAAATTGCACCCACATCGACTCTTGATTCTCAGCAGGAGTCCGTGCTTTGATGCCACGTGCAAAAGCGTTGTATTGCTCGGTTCTGCAGCAATGCCTCTCGCTGAAGAATTCACAACACAATATCGGTTCGTATGTAGAGATCTGACTGTATACACAGCCGACATTGGCAACAAGATCATAGTCTCACGTAATGACATGGAACATATTTGCAATGAAAACCAGCCTTCTTCTTTGATGCTAAGATCCACCAAGGCTTTTGACAGTGTCCTGCTGCGCAAATCAGGACATGTAAATGAAGTAGAATGAAGTTAGAATAAGTTAGATAAGGTCAAGTGGAATCCATGAAAGATGTTCAATGCAAGCATCTCGTCCTCACACGCACACAGGGGCGGCAGTAGGACGCCAGAGTCTGTCTGATCAATGTTCCTCGCCTTCCCTCCTGTTGCCTCTCGCCCTTCAGAGCTTCATCAATAAGAAGCCTGCTACAACTTTGATCAACTTTGCACATGAAGCCCAAGAAGCTGGATATCATGCTGCTAGGTCTACAAATGGTGGTCAACTCCAGAACATGCTAACCTAGTCAACTGGATGTAGTATGATGTAGTGATCCAAGCATGACCATCCAAAATATATCATATAACCCCTCCGGCTGCCACCCGCCATTTTCACAAGTCCACCCTTCACAACCAATGGTCCTCCTAGCCGACTGTTGGTCAAGCCGTCAATGTTTGCATACGGCATACGCCTTTTTAATCCTTTTTAATCCTTTTTTACATCTATTTTGTTGACAGTTCTTGGTTTTTCCCGAGAGCGCCTGCGAAGGGTTCTTCGTAAAAAAGCAGCCGTTATACTAGATCTTCACACCTTCACACCTGCAGATCTAGATCTTCACACTCTCACATCTGCCGATCTACATCTTCACCCCTTCACATCTGCTGATCTAGATCTTCACACCCTCACATCTGCAGATCTAGATATTCACACCTTCACACCTGCAGATCTAGATCTTCACACTCTCACATCTGCCGATCTACATCTTCACACCTTCACATCTGCTGATCTACATCTTCACACCTTCACACCTGCAGATCTAGATCTTCACATCCTCACATCTGCAGATTTAGATCTTCACACCCTCACATCTGCAGATCTACATCTTCACACCTTCACACCTGCAGATCTAGATCTTCACACCCTCACATCTGCAGATCTAGAGATCTTCACACCCTCACATCTGCAGATCTACATCTTCACACCTTCACACCTGCAGATCTAGATCTTCACACCCTCACACCTGCAGATCTAGATCTTCACACCCTCACACCTGCAGATCTAGATCTTCACACCTTCACACCTGCAGATCTAGATCTTCACACCTTCTAGATCTACACCTGCAGATCTAGATCTTCACACCCTCACACCTGCAGATCTAGATCTTCACACCTTCACATCTGCAGATCTCTTCTCGCTCTTCTTCTATTCTCTCTTAAGGCGGGGGCGGTGCCGCCGGAGCGCCACGAAACGCAACCCTTTCGCACGAAATGGACGTTGGACGTCCAAAACCTAGGTAAAATTGCGATTTTGAAGCGTCGCCGGCAACCCTTTCGCACGAAATGGACGTTGGACGCCAAAAACTGAGGAAAAATTGCAACTTTTATTGGTCGCGCGCAACCCTTTCGCACGAAATGGACGTTGGACGTCAAAAACTGAGGAAAAATTGCAACTTTTATTGGTCGCGCGCAACCCTTTCGCACGAAATGGACGTTGGACGTTAAAAACTGAGGAAAAATTGCGACTTTGAAGCGTCCCGCGCAACCCTTACGCACGAAATGGACGTTGGACGTCAAAAACTGAGGAAAAATTGCAACTTTTATTGGTCGCGCGCAACCCTTTCGCACGAAATGGACTTTCGCACGAAATGGACGTTGGACGTTAAAAACTGAGGAAAAATTGCGACTTTGAAGTGTCCCGCGCAACCCTTCCCGCGCAACCCTTACGCACGAAATGGACGTTGGACGTCAAAAACTGAGGAAAAATTGCGACTTGTGAGTTGTCAATCGCAACCCTTACGCACGAAATGGACGTTGGACGTCAAAAACTGAGGAAAAAATGCGATTTTACTTGGTCAATCGTAACGCTTTCGTCTGTGTAAAAGTGTCTGTGCGTAAAAGCGTCTGTGTGTAAAAGCGTCTGTGTGTAAAAGTGCCGTGTGTAAAAGCGGTTGTGTGTAAAAGCGTCTGTGTGTAAAAGGGTCTGTGTGTAAAAGCGTCTGTGTGTAAAAGCGTCTGTGTGTAAAATCATCTGTGTGTAAAAGCGTCTGTGTGTAAAAGCGTCTGTGTGTAAAAGCGCCTGTGTAAAAGCCTCTGTGTGTGAAAATGTTGTGTGTAAAAGTGTCTGTGTGTAAAAGGGTCTGTGTGTAAAAGCGTCTGTGTGTAAAAGGGTCTGTGTGTAAAAGCGCCTGTGTGTAAAAGCCTCTGTGTGTGAAAGTGTTGTGTGTAAAAGTGTCTGTGTGTAAAAGCGTCTGTGTGTAAAAGCGTCTGTGTGTAAAAGCTTCTGTGTGTAAAAGCGTCTGTGTGTAAAGCGTCTGTGTGTAAAAGCGTCTGTGTGTAAAAGCGTTGTGTGTGTGTGTAAAAGCTTGTGTGTGAAAATGTTGTGTGTAAAAGTGTCTGTGTGTAAAAGCGTCTGTGTGTAAAAGCGTCTGTGTGTAAAAGCGTCTGTGTGTAAAAGCGTTTGTGTGTAAAAGCTCTGTGTGTAAAAGCGTCTGTGTGTAAAAGCTTCTGTGTGTAAAAGCTTCTGTGTGTAAAAGCGTTTGTGTAAAAATGTTTGTGTGTAAAGCTTCTGTGTGTAAAAGCCTTCTGTGTGTAAAAGCGTCTGTGTGTAAAAGCGTCTGTGTGTAAAAGTCTGTGTGTAAAAGCTGTGTGTAAAAGCCTCTGTGTGTGAAAGCGTGTGTGTAAAAGGTCTCTGTGTGTAAAAGCGTCTGTGTGTGTAAAAGTCTCTGTGTGTAAAAGCGTCTGTGTGTAAAAGCCTTGTGTGTAAAAGCGTCTGTGTGTACTCTGTGTGTAAAAGCGTTTGTGTGTAAAAGTGTCTGTGTGTAAAAGCGTCTGTGTGTAAAAGCGTCTGTGTGTAAAAGCGTCTGTGTGTAAAAGTGTCTGTGTGTAAAAGCGCCTGTGTGTAAAAGCTTCTGTGTGTAAAAGCCTCTGTGTGTAAAAGCTTCTGTGTATAAAAGCCTCTGTGTGTAAAAGCTTCTGTGTGTAAAAGCTTCTGTGTGTGAAAGTGTTGTGTGTAAAAGCGTTTGTGTGTAAAAGCGTCTGTGTGTAAAAGGGTCTGTGTGTAAAAGTTTCTGTGTGTAAAAGCCTCTGTGTGTGAAAGTGTGTGTGCGTGTGTAAAACGCATCTGCGTGTAAAAGTGTCTGCGTGTAGAAGCGTCTGTGTGTAAAACCGTCTGTGTGTAAAAGCTTTTGTGTGTAAAAGTGTCTGTGAGATCTCGAGAATTACATTGTGACAATGTCAGTGTTTGTTGACGATGCAGTGGATCTATGTGATTTATGGCACAAAAAAATATGTGATCTTTGCATTGAAATGCATGAGCAGTGGACAAAAAAATACTACGGGAATCATTGTACTGTTCAATTTTGTACCGTTCAATTTTGTTTTGTTCTCAAGCATGTCATGGCATTGTTTTGAACTCAAGCGAACAGATATGCATGTCTCGGAATTTTCTGAATGCAACATGTTTGGTTGAAGTCACGCACCCGTGACGTTTGTGGACGTTTTGTGGTCTCTGTTTCATTTGCTGACGGGAATGTCTGTGCGAATGGTGCATGCGACCGCGTCATTCGCGTCGTCCGCTGCCGTGGAAATTTGGTTGCAGAGGCATTGCGAGATGATGCAAGATGGTGTTGCCGAGCTGCTGAGTTTTTTGTTTTTGAGCTTTGTTAAACTTTTTTTTTGTTGATGCGTTCAGCCTTTAGTTTGCAGGTCTCTGCGACAGTGGTTCTTTGCCATGTCAAACTCATGAGTGGTGGTCTCAGTTTGGAAGTCAGCGAACAAATCCTTTGCAGTGGATTGTGCAACTCTGCAGCGACAAGCATAGTTTACCTCTTTACCTCTTTCCTTGGCTCAGATGTGAACGTCGAGACAAGATGCATTGTGTACAGAGTGAACATCCAGATTCTTATATGTACGCTGAATGTTCGTGAAACAAGTGACGATTGGCAAACAGGTATCTTGAACATTTCTTGGACTTCTCGAGGTTTCTGTGGGGGCTGTCCGTGAGATCTCGAGAATTGCATTGTGACAATGTCAGTGTTTGTTTATGATGCAGTGGATCTATGTAAGTATAGCACGAAAAAAATATATGTAATGTTTTCATTGAAATGCATGAGCAGTGGACAAAAAATACTACGGGAATCATTGTACCGTACAATTTTGTGGTCGCTGTTTCATTTGCTGAAGGGGATGTCTGTGCGAATGGAGCATGCGACCGCGTCATCCTCGTCGTCCGATGGCGTGGAAATTCGGTTGCAGGAGCTGCGTAGCAGTGCTGTGACCAGGGGTCGTGAATGGCTCCAGGATGCCCTGGCAAACATTTCAGTCATGGAGCTTCGCAAAATGGCGCATGCTCGAAATGTTGGCCGTGGACCGGACAACAAGTGGCTTGCGGTTGGAGAGCTACGCGCTCAATTGCTGGATGTCTTGGCACCACGCATGCAGGTCCGGTGGGGCAGAATAGGATTGTGACGAAAGTTGCGTGTTTGTCACATGTTGTAGGATGATGGCGGTTTTGTGGTGGCAGTGTGTCGGATGCTGCAGGTGGAAGAGGTATCGGCTGCCAAATTGGAAGAACTTCGCCTTGGGGCTGTTTCACAGGGCAGAGAGTGGCTCAGTCGTTCTTTGGACGAAATGCGAAAAGAGGAGCTTCGAGTCCTGGCTACTGCGGGTGGTGTGGAGACACGATCCGGCAAGGCTTGGCTGCCTGTAGCAGAGCTGCGCAACTCGTTGATGAAAGTCTTGGAACCCTCCACGGAGGTTGGGTTCAATCACAAAATGTGTTGTGACATGAGTTGTTTTTGTGACCGAGTTTGAATGTTTGTCACATGGTGCGATATTGTAGAAAGATGGCGGTTTTGTGGTGGCAGTGCGTCGGATGCCGCAGGTGGAAGAGGCATCGGCTGCCAAATTGGAAGAACTTCACCTTGGGGCTGTTTCACAGGGCAAGGAGTGGCTCAGTCGTTCTTTGTCGGAAATGTCAGCTCGTCAGCTTCGAGTTCTGGCTGCTGCGGGTGGTGCGAAGACGAAGTCTGACGGGAATTGGCTGCCTGTAGCAGAGCTGCGCAACTCGTTGATGAAAGTCTTGGAACCCTCCACGGAGGTTGGGTTCAACCAAAAAATGTGTTGTGACATGAGTTGTTTTTGTGACCGAATTTGAATGTTTGTCACATGGTGCGATGTTGTAGGATGATGGTGGTTTTGTGGCGGCAGTGTGTCGGATGCCGCAGGTGGAAGAGGCATCGGCTGCCAAATTGGAAGAACTTCGCCTTACAGCTGTTTCACAGGGCAGGGAGTGGCTCAGTCGTGCTTTGTACGAAATGCGAAAAGAGGAGATTCGAGTCCTGGCTACTGCGGGTGGTGTGCAGACACATTCCAACCGGAATTGGCTGCCTGTAGCAGAGCTGCGCAACTCGTTGATGAAAGTCTTGGAACCCTCCACGGAGGTTGGGTTCAACCACAAAATGTGTTGTGACATGAGTTGTTTTTGTGACCGAGTTTGAATGTTTGTCACATGGTGCGATGTTGTAGAATGATGGCGGTTTTGTGGTGGCAGTGTGTCGGATGCCGCAGGTGGAAGAGGCATCGGCTGCCAAATTGGAAGAACTTCGCCTTGGGGCTGTTTCACAGGGCAAGGAGTGGCTCAGTCGTTCTTTGTCGGAAATGTCAGCTCGTCAGCTTCGAGTTCTGGCTGCTGCGGGTGGTGCGAAGACGAAGTCTGACGGGAATTGGCTGCCTGTAGCAGAGCTGCGCAACTCGTTGATGAAAGTCTTGGAACCCTCCACGGAGGTTGGGTTCAACCAAAAAATGTGTTGTGACATGAGTTGTTTTTGTGACCGAATTTGAATGTTTGTCACATGGTGCGATGTTGTAGGATGATGGTGGTTTTGTGGTGGCAGTGTGTCGGATGCCGTAGGTGGAAGAGGCATCGGCTGCCAAATTGGAAGAACTTCGCCTTGGAGCTGTTTCACAGGGCAAGGAGTGGCTGCGTCGTTCTTTGTCGGAAATGTCAGCTCGTCAGCTTCGAGTTCTGGCTGCTGCGGGTGGTGCGAAGACAAAGTCTGACGGGATTTGGCTGCCTGTAGGAGAGGTGCGCAACTCGTTGATGAAAGTCCTGGAACCCTCCACGGAGGTTGGGTTCAACCAAAAAATGTGTTGTGACATGAGTTGTTTTTGTGACCGAATTTGCATGTTTGTCAGACATGGCATCATGTTTGTGACATACCAGGGATCGACAAACAAATATCTTCAACATTTGTTGCATCTCTTTAGGTCTCTGTAGGGGCTGTCCGTGAGATCTCGAGAATTGCATAGTGATCATGCCAATTTTCGTTTGTGATGTAGTGGATCTATGTGTTATTATTTCATTGATATGCATGAGGAGCGGGAAAAAAATGTAGGATGATGGTTGTTTTGTGGTGGCGGTGTGTTCCATGCTGTAGGTGGACGAAGCATCGGCTGCCAAATTGGAAGAACTTCACCTTGGAGCTGTTTCAGAGGGTGAGGAGTGGCTCCATCGTGCTTTGTACAAAATACCTGCAGAGGAGCTTCGAGTCCTGGCCACTGCGGGTGGTGTGGAGACACATTCCAACCGGAATTGGTTGCCTGTAGCAGAGCTGCGCAGATCGTTGATGAAAGTCTTGGCGACTTCCACGGAGGTTGGGTGCAATAAAAAAAGGCATCTTGAAGTTTTTATAGGAGCTGCTTGTGAGATCTCGAGAATTGAATAGTGATTATGCCGGCAAGTCCGGCTGTTTTTTTATTTTTATTTTTTAAGCAGGAGCCGTGTCACGATGATACCCTTGCATCTGGTGCAAGTGTCTTGTGGGGCTGGCTGAAACGATGTTTGGAAAGTCCTGCGGCGCCTGATACTACATTGCTTCGAGATGCTGTTCCAGAACAAAAAGATCGCATGCGTATTTTGGCGGTTTTGGCCGACAAGACCATGGGTCAGGTGGAGGGATTGCATCTTTCGCTTGCTTCTTTGGATGCTCGTGTGGTGGATGCGACGTTGCCGCTTCTTGCTACTTTCGATGAAGTGCAGCAATCGTGGCCCAGCAAAGCTGTCACGGATTCTGTTGATTTATTGGATTTACCAGGTTACTTCGCTTCCATTGGCATGGAGCATTTGCTGCGGCATCAGGTCGTGGCATTGTTGTCCTGTGTTTTGCTGAGTGTATCGGAAGAAAGACGACTTCAATGGTGTCGTTTGGTTGGGTTCACCATCGACGCGGACATGTTGGAAGTGGCGAGCCGTTTGTGGGATGTCCACACACTTACAGCTGCTTGTGAATGGGACAGTTCTGGTGGTTATGAGGATCGTGACAATGTGGTGGAGGTGAGTGGTTGTCGAAACTATTGTATGGCCTGCGTTAGTTTTTTTTTTGTGTCTTGCCGGTTCGCGGTGGTTTGGTCTTTGCGTTGCTTGCAGGTGGTCCTTGGCATCCTGTGGGGCACGAAAGCGTTGGTGGTGGATGATGAGGGCGAGGTGCGCCGGCGTCGAGGTAAGTTGGATGCTGCAGACGCGACGTACCTGCGATGCCTGATGCGGAGATATGGTTGGGAAAGATTTGACCAGGACGTGGAGGTGTGCTATTGGTCCGAATGTTTTCCATCTGCTCGCTATGGGAACAAGAAGTGTTTACAGTTTGCTTGGCTTTTGCTGACGCAGTTACTTCATCCTCGCCAGACGCCTGCATTGCAAGCTATGCGCTCACGTCACGATCCAGTGACGGTCGGAGAACTCCGTGATTCCAGGACGAGTGCGTGTCGTTGTTGTGTGTTTTGTGTACTTTTCTTACCTTTGTCACCTTTGCGAATAACAACATCATGGTACCGAGTTTTTTTTTGGCAATTTATGTGGGTATTCGCATGCTAAAATGAATTATCATGTGTTATACACGGCATCATGGTACCGAGTTGTTTTGTCCCATTTATGGGGAAATGTCCATAATAAAATGACATGACATATGTCATAGATGGCATCATGTTTGTGAAATACCAAGGATCGACAAACAAATATCTTCAACATTTGTTGCATCTCTTGAGGTCTCTGTAGGGGCTGTCCGTGAGATCTCCAGAATTGCTCATGTAAAGCATAATGGTACCGAGCTTTTTCCCGAGAGCGCCTGCGAAGGGTTCTTCGTAAAAAAGCAGCCGTTATACTACATCTTCACACCTTCACATCTGCTGATCTACATCTTCACACCTTCACACCTGCAGATCTAGATCTTCACAACTTCACACCTGCAGACCTAGATCTTCACACCTTCACACCTGCAGATCTAGATCTTCACACCTTCACACCTGCAGATCTAGATCTTCACACCCTCACATCTGGACATCTAGATCTTCATACCTTCACACCTGCAGATCTAGATCTTCACCCTCACACCTGCAGATCTAGATCTTCACACCCTGACATCTGCAGATCTAGATCTTCACACCTTCACATCTGCAGATCTAGATCTTCACACCCTCACACCTGCAGATCTAGATCTTCACACCCTCACACCTGCAGATCTAGATCTTCACACCCTCACATCTGCAGATCTACATCATCACACCCTCACATCTGGACATCTAGATCTTCATACCTTCACATCTGCAGATCTACATCATCACACCCGCACACCTGCAGATCTAGATCTTCACACCCTCACACCTGCAGATCTAGATCTTCACACCTTCACATCTGCAGATCTCTTCTCGCTCTTCTTCTATTCTCTCTTAAGGCGGGGGCGGTGCTGCCGGAGCGCCACGAAACGCAACCCTTTCGCACGAAATGGACGTTGGACGTCCAAAACCTAGGTAAAATTGCGATTTTGAAGCGTCGCCGGCAACCCTTTCGCACGAAATGGACGTTGGACGCCAAAAACTGAGGAAAAATTGCAACTTTTATTGGTCGCGCGCAACCCTTTCGCACGAAATGGACGTTGGACGTCAAAAACTGAGGAAAATTGCAACTTTGAGGTGTCGCGCGCAACCCTTTCGCACGAAATGGACGTTGGACGTCAAAAACTGAGGAAAAATTGCAACTTTGAGGTGTCGCGCACAACCCTTTCGCACGAAATGGACGTTGGACGTCAAAAACTGAGGAAAAATTGCAACTTTGAGGTGTCGCGCGCAACCCTTTCGCACGAAATGGACGTTGGACGTCAAAAACTGAGGAAAAATTGCGACTTTGGGTTGTCAATCGCAACCCTTACACACGAAATGGACGTTGGACGTCAAAAACTGAGGAAAAATTGCGACTTTGAGTTGTCAATCGCAACCCTTACGCACGAAATGGACGTTGGACGTCAAAAACTGAGGAAAAATTGCGACTTTACTTTGTCAATCGCAACCCTTACGCACGAAATGGACGTTGGACGTCAAAAACTGAGGAAAAAATGCGACTTTACTTTGTTATTCGCAGCCCTTATGCACGAAATGGACGTTGGACGTTAAAAACTGAGGTAAAATTGCCATGGACACTTTCGTTTATGTAAAAGCGTCTGTGTGTAAAAGCGTCTGTGTGTAAAAGCGTCTGTGTGTAAAAGCGTCTGTGTGTAAAAGGCTCTGTGTGTAAAAGCGTCTGTGTGTAAAAGCGTCTGTGTGTAAAAGAGCCTATGTGTAAAAAGCGTTTGTGTGTAAAAGTCTCTGTCTGTAAAAGCGTCTGTGTGTAAAAGCGTCTGTGTGTAAAAGCTTCTGTGTGTAAAAGCTTCTGTGTGTAAAAGCGTTTGTGTGTAAACGTGTCTGTGTGTAAAAGCGTCTGTGTGTAAAAGCGTCTGTGTGTAAAAGCGTCTGTGTGTAAAAGCGTCTGTGTGTAAAAGAACCTATGTGTAAAAAGCGTTTGTGTGTAAAAGCGTCTGTGTGTAAAAGCGTCTGTGTGTAAAAGCGTCTGTGTGTAAAAGCGTCTGTGTGTAAAAGACTGTGTGCAAAAGCGTCTGTGTGTAAAAGCGTCTGTGTGTAAAAGCTTCTGTGTGGAAAAGCGTCTGTGTGTAAAAGCGTCTGTGTGTAAAAGTGTTTGTGTGTAAAAGTGTTTGCGTGTAAAAGCCTCTGTGTGTAAAAGCGTCTGTGTGTAAAAGCGTCTGTGTGTAAAAGTCTCTGTGTGTAAAAGTCTCTGTGTGTAAAAGTCTCTGTGTGCAAAAGCGTCTGTCTGTAAAAAGTTCTGTGTATGAAAAACTTTACAAAAATACGATGCAAACTATTGTCTTGTACTAGTCATATATTGTCTTGATACTACTCTTCTCGTCTGCCTATAATACATCTTTAATATATTATCTTGTAATATAGTGTCTCCATACTAACAACAGAAGACTCTGCTCCTCTACGCTCTCGGGCCATCCGTCGTCTAGTTTGAGCTGCAGCTAAGTTTCTTGCATACCGTGGAATGTCGCGCAGCGTGCGTTTCATCAGTTGCACCATCTGAAAACAAGCCAGATAGTTCCAAGGCATAGTCCAAGGGCGTCCGTTGCGTGTGTAGCTCACATACGTCTCCCTTCTCAAAATCAAATGGATCTTCGATGTTGAAGCCTTCCAACTCAAGGTTCAAAAGCACCCATTCTTCCTTATCAGAGAAGCAGCATGAAGCTACACATCCTTGAGGTATTTTGTCATAATGATCACAGCATGTCACAGCTAACGTTTCCACAAGTCTATTGCGGGCAAAAGTGCTACAGAACTGCACAGCTTTTGCAGCAGCAAACCGACTTCAGGATGCTGTTCAAAGTTCTACTGCGATAGCAGGCTTAGCATGCAATGAATAACTAAACCTAACCCAAAGCCAGCGTGAGCATTCAAAAGCAATCGTTAGCCAGGCTGGCCGCAAACAGACCCAGAGTGATCAAAAGGACGGAGGTGCACTACAAATCAACAACGTGGACCCCAATATGAAACAACCAGAAACAAGTGCGTAGGCAAGGCCATACAAAGAGTCATTGTGAAGAAGAATTAGCAGCTTCCGTATTACCGCATGGGTAAACTTGAATCGTATGAGTCATATGAGGGCTCATTGTAAACTCGAAACACATACTATCTCTAGCCCTGGATGGAAAGTACCATCGCGGTGCTAGATTTCTTAAGCTTTTGCAGGAAACTACCACCAAGTTCTCCCCATATAGTTTATACCATCGTGTAGTCGCTCTCACCAAAATCCTGAATCTTATATGACTTGTGTTGCTTGTGTCATTCCTGAACTTCACAGAAACTTATGAAAGCACTGGATATGAACAGTTTGTGCTAAAACATGACCAGACTCTCTTGCAGCAGATGTATTTCTTGATCCAGGCAGGCCCTCCAGGCCACTTCGCGCCTCCAATGCCCAGTATCTTAGAGTTCCTGGGTCAGCAGGGACTAGAAACTGTTGAATCAGCGTTGACTCATCCTGTGAGTAATATCATAATATTAATATTATATATATATAATATATTATAAAGACATATATGCACATGTGTTTGTGTGTGTGTGTGTCTCACATGTTGCATTGTACTGTCATACTGCAATTGCGTGGCGTAGACCATCTTTAGGGCTTGGTATGAGACATTGAGCATGATGAGCATGATTGAGCAAGTTCTAGTGCCAGCACCACAGTCATTTAAGTCGGGACACGATTGGACTGCTGCTTGCCTTTTGACTTTGAACTGAGGCTGCGGGGAATGTCCTGTTCCGGTAGATCCTGTCTTGACCACCGAAATCCATCTAATCGTTCAGGTCGCTCAAAACCAACATGCCACGTAACCATCTCGGAGACGGACTCCTTCGAGACTCAAAATGCCAGGAGTCACGGTGAAATCACTGTTGAAGGGAGATCAAGGGAGGCTAAGTACAATGTTACAAGTAGCCGGAATGGACATCTGAAAGCTCTGAATGTCACTCTTGAGGCTTGGGATAGCGTGAGTTTCAGACCTTGGGGGCGCTTGTGATGAAAGTACCGGGATTCTCCTGCCGCATCCCCAGACAGGTTGGCATGTCTTGGAGCGGTAAAATCGCAGCTCTACCTGGAGGATTCTGTACTGTCTTTCGCCAACAAAACTCTGGGAACGGAATGTTCACATCTCCATCTGCTGTAGTGTAGGCCTCGCGTGATTGCCACAAGTGACATGTGAAAGAGTGCAGGCACATGAAAATCACCAGAATGCTCCCAAGGTTTTGTTCAAATAGTGGGCTGAGGACGCACAAGCTACTGCAGATTCTACTTGTCTGGAAGGCACGCAATGCCGAGCAGGCCTCTCAAAATTAGATAAAATTAACAACAAGGTATGACCTCTTCATACTTTTCAATATCTTCAACACCGAAGGAACCAAGAAAGAGTTACAGTACTACTGTCGCATCTTGCCTCTGAGTCCTTCAGTCACATGTTTAATTCAAGCCATTTCAAGCCCAACCAAGCCTTCTCCAGTTCTGGCTTTGAGGGTTTCACGATGGTCACCCGGAAGTCGTGGAAGGCAAGCTGGTCATATACAACGACTTGGGCTCCATGTTGGAGAAGCCACTCCACGTCTGCATAGTGGCCATACATCGCGGAGTAATGTAAAAGCACCTGTCCAGCCACCAAGTCGAAAAGTGTTGCAAAAACATGCAAAAACATTATAAGATATTATAAGTTCAGTCTGGGTTCAGTAGTCTTGCAGAAGGATCTGGATGATTTTGGATTATCAGTATTCAGTCTTGGAAACATTTCATTATATACATTTGATTACATGTTACTGAATGTTATTGACCATATGGCACAAATCCTGACGATGAAAGTCCAAACCTGCAGGGGTCTGTATGGGGCCCAAGCCTTGTCATCATGGTCACGCATCAGGATCATAGCACGTTCGTCCAAAAGAAATTGTCTGTGGTAGCGATCCACAATTCGTGGGTAACCAGAATCGTTCTCCCTTTGCTCTTTTCTCTTTCGGTCCCTGCAGGGTCTTGAACTTCGGATGCTTCACATTGTCCGCCTTTCCCATTCCCTCCCAATATCATATTTATATATCTCATACTGTATTCTGTCCATACGAAGCCTTAAAATACGTTGAATATCGTTGAATATGAATATGTACACCAATGTGGCAGGTCTTGAAACATCTTGAAACTACGGAGATCTTCAATCGTTCACATCATCATCTTGGAATCTGAATTCTTCAGAGTTCCGATTACCGTCTTGGATGCACTCCGATCGCTTCCAGTCCTTTCCTGTATACAACCGAGGAAGTGGAACAACGGTGTAGCCAAACATCGCCAATTCATCCGTTCATATTCTTTCATATTCTTTTAGTTGTCTTCGATTTGAGAATAACGGAGCACTCCCGGGTGGCATTGTGGACTACCGAGTGCCTGTCCAGTTTGATGCGGTAGTCGAGAAAGATCAGGAGTCTGGCTAGTTCACGGCTTTCCTCGTCAACTGAAATGGCATAGCTTCCTCGGCTTGATGTATTTCACACCAAAAAATTGACTCTGAAGTTACACAAGACCTCAATGGCAAATAAGGAAATCATTGGTTTTACAGAATCAAGCTCATAACTGAACTCTGAACACAATCATCCTCATACTATATCATTATACAAGATTATATACAAGTCTGGCATCCTGCCGCAGATGCGAGACGACGTACAGTGGGAGAGCCGCCTGCCACTGTACCAGGCCTGGGGCTTGCAACATCTGAGGCTGCATCCTCCTGGCATGTCGCAGCGACATCTGACCGGAAACCAAAGAAGATCGAACAAATATGAACAAACAACAGCAAACAACAGCATCAACCGTTATAACCATTGTATGTTATTCAATATCAGTTGTATTCAGTATCACTTGTGACCAATGAGCTGTTAAGCTCAGTCGCACTCAGCCTGTAGTGCCAACCTTTAATCAACCATCTCTCATGTGCACAACCGGAGATCACCGGAGTAATGATGCAAAGTCCAGTCCGCAACTGATGTCAACCATGATGCAAAGCCAACCACTTCCGCATAAATTCACAGAGTAATAACGCATCTTCGGTGACACGTTCGTGAAGCATCAATGTCTTCGCTACTGCAGTGGTTACCTTTGGCCGTTTTTAGCTTTTCTTTTGAGCTCCTACAATCCCACTTTGGCCACACATAGTGACACAGGACATCAACTAGGCAAGCTTTGCATGGAATCAACAAGTGCTATTCGCAAGTTCAAAACGCCCAAGTTCTCACATCAACCTAACAACTCGCGAGGAGCGAGACTATGTACTACAGTCCGTGCGATGCAGCATTCCAATATATTCCAACACAATAGCAGTAGGAATTGTCATGAATCATAGGTCCTGATCGTCAAGTACCTTTGAGGCTTCACACAAATTACTGATTTGTAACACGCCTTTGCCCATGTGGTGACAAAGGAATACTATTACTAAGGATGCTTCCCCCAAGAGGACAGCCCCACTCAAGCCTGATGGAGGTCAAGGACGTCTTCACGCGTGCTATCTCCACTGCCAACAAGATCCAAGGGTGTTTCTCCAGTTCCTGTCTCTGCGTAATGAGCACTGTGTTCGAGAAGCTGCTTCGCAAGAGGCACATTTCGATATCTGCAGGCCAAATGCCACAGAGTTTCGCGATTGCCTCAGCGGTGCTGGCCCTTTCTGGACTCTCGTTTATTTTCCCCACGGACACACAATCCGGTCATGTTCCTTTAAGGCCAATCAAAGAACAATGACAGAAACCATGCACTTTGAATATATTTGAATATCCTCAAAATCACGGCGAAATGATGTTAAATGAGCTAGATGAGTTACAAAATGTTACAAATACTGTAGTTGAAATATGGTGTAAGCAATGGGTTAAAACATGTTAAACCATGTCACAAAATATTGACTGACTATGAATGATTCTGAATGTCAAATGTGTCATAGCACCTGGCGGGATGCCCCCGGTCGCTCAACTTTTGACACTGCGGCAGTGGGCTCATTGGGCGCCTGCTGCACAGCTCAGCAAATCAGCGGCCCTTTGTTGGGCTTCCTGTTTGTTTTGCCAAGCCAAGGACATTGATCGCAAAGGGTAAACATGGGTAAACTGAGTAAACCGAGTGACCTGAGTAGACTTTGCACGTAACATGCTCAGCAACATGCCTACACATCGGTTCCAACAGAGCATTCTGCTGTCCAGAAAGCTCTCTTCCAGAAGAAAGACCTTTCAAACTCTGAGATGGCATGAAAATAGCAAAAATGGAAAAACAAACTCACAGTAGAAAAATTGGGGAGCACATGTGGGTGAAGACGAAGGTCTGTTTGTCTATGTTTATCTTTGATGGATGGCCCTGTGTGATTTCATTATTATGTTGCGGAAGTTTCTTGGTTTCGACACAGCCTCATCTTCGCTATATACTTTGTTCATCTTTGTTCACCACATGGCCACAAACCACTCAGCTTGGAATTGTCAACATCAGATTAAGAACAGCAAGCATAGCAAGCATAGCAAGCCATCTATGTAGGGTCGAAAGCGGTACACCCTTCCTCCATCCCGACACTTGGATTATACTTTTTAGGATTATCTGATATTATCTGACTATCTAAGAGTTGAATGGAGTTGATAGGTCTGATAGGTCAAGGTCAGAAAAGCGGTAACATGCCAACTAACATGTCTTAACTGTAACTTCTTGCTGTGTCATGATTGTCATAGTCATGGAGCCGATGTCTGTCATAGGCACGGCAGCTCTGCTCACAGAACCGCACTCAGCGCGGCCTGGGTGCATTTCCTGCTCCAGCTTCCGACGGCCAACTACTTTCTGTAGAAAAGATTGAAAGACTTGACACATCTCCGACATCTCCTGCAAATTCAAACGAATGTTTAAAGATTGAATGTATTAGAGATTATATTGCAACAAAAATTCAAAAATATGTAGAGCAACTCAGCCTGGAAGCTGCAACTCGTGCCTGTACTAGTCTGGTCTCTGTAGCCAGAACGTCATATATAATTGAGAGATTGAAAGACGTTAAAAGCATCAGACCCAAATAAAAAGGCGACCCCAAAATGCTTCTGGGATCAACACTCCATGAAGTTTCCTGGCACACTTCAGGTTTATGAAGAAGGCTGCGGCAAGCAGCGCAGCGTCAAGAAAAAGGAGTTGCCCTACCGGAGTCTTGCGAAATCCACCAGAGCTGGAGTCCTGCCCGTGCCCTCCGTCGTGGCCTTTTCTGGCAAAGTCTTCGAGCTCTTCCGGTGGCAAGGCTGCCTGCATCTTGGCAACCTTCAAAGTTGTCAAAGTTGTCAAAGGTGCACATCGGAAGCCTTGAAAGTTTCGGTTGAGACCGCGAAGCTCCGTGGCTGAAAAGGTCAAGGCACCGAAGAAAAGAAGCACTGCCGGCAACGCTCCAATCCTGCGAGCCATGGCACAAGTTGACACAAGTTAGCACAAGCTACGCTGGCGATACTTTCAAGGGACTGGCCCACCAGAACAGCTAGTAGCTGAGTCTATAGGAGCTTTTTCAGGATGCGGTCTTGAGACTGAGATGCTGCGGCAACGTCTATAGCATGGACATCATGGAGATCAATATGAAATTGCGCCCTCTCTTCTTACTAATCACTATAGATCACATGAGATCATATGAGATTTGTATTGCCAGGCAGTAAGAAGATGTAGATTCATGCCGCATCGCCCTGTCTCTTCTTGCATCTTCCTGCCGCTATAAAGCACAGAACTTCGATCGCAAGAGCAATTCGATCTCTACACGTTTGCCATATCTTGCTGCGAAGGCCGCCGCAATATCTGGCAAGTCACTGCCATATCCACCATCGTCGTTGTTCATGAATTTCTGTCGTTGCTTCATTGGCCGCGTGAGAACCCATTCCTGGCGCCAAATCTTAACTCCACGTGTTCAACACATGTTTTGGATGCTGTCTCTTATCTTTGACTTCAGAAAAGGGAAAATTAATGCTGCGGCTCTCAAATGCTCTGTCCTTCAAAGGCATGTTTTCAATTAGAAGTTGTGGCTCTTCGACGGTCTCATTCTGGACATTTTGACGATGGTGCTTCTGACCTGCCAAGCTCCAGGAATTATCGGAAGTCCGCTGCAAGAGGATCAAGACGTCAACGAGGAATTAGTGATTTTTGATCACAAATCTTCATAAGACACGTCAAACTTCGAACTGCTTCAGATACAGAAGCGTCTTGCCGGTGGAAAACCAAACCCCGGTTCAACAGTTTCTGCATTTTCTGGCTTGAAATTGCACAAAATGGCCAAAGTCTTTTGAGGCCTGATGCTTTCAAGCGGAAGCCAGCCCTGCCAGCAGTCTTGTCAGCATGCTCCTCGGTCCTTACCACTTCAAAAGAAAGGCTAATCCAATCTTGAGACATAAAACGGGGG
The DNA here is from genome assembly GCA_947184155.2 of Cladocopium goreaui. NCBI lineage: Eukaryota > Dinophyceae > Suessiales > Symbiodiniaceae > Cladocopium > Cladocopium goreaui. The sequence goes on from CAMXCT020003254.1 coordinate 67,956, forward strand.
AAATAATACAGAAAAAAATATATGCTAAAAACTAAGTTGCAGAACGATGAACTATTTGGGTCATACCGGGTTCAAAGCTGCCCATGGGCCTTGGAGTTCCAGGGTCAGCGTGACTGGTGCTTACCACTATACCTTACCATGAGGAAAGGACACAAGTCCTCATTGTGGCACACCTACTATTTATACAGGATATGTATGTATATATATATATATAAATACATGGATATATAACTTAAGAATACCTAAGAAACAAAACAACATAAAACAACATAAAACAACACAAAACAACATAAAACAACATAAAACAACATAAAACAACATAAAACAACACAAAACAACATAAAACAACATAAAACAACATAAAACAACATAAAACAACATAAAACAACATAAAACAACATAAAACAACATAAAACAACATAAAACAACATAAAACAACATAAAACAACATAAACCAATAAAATAAAACAACACCAAGGATCGTTTCAAGCCTGAAGGCCACTGGGGCAACAGGGACTTCCAAACGCTTAAATCTCAAGCGGTGCTCCTTCATGCCCTTGAGTCTGGATGATTTATCCGCAAAACCGCCTAAAGCTGTCATATGTGTGACAGTCTCCATTGCATCTGTCATAGCCGCTTGTTCAACTGTATCTTCATCTTCAACATTCAAGCAAATCTTTGTGCCATTCCTGAGTTTCAGCGTGTTGAAACGGTGTTTTGCAGTGTGTTGCAGCTTATAGAAGAAAGGATACTTTTGAATACTCCGACAGCTCAATCATATATATATATATATATTACACATATTGTTGAATATATATATATATATATATACAGTATATATTTGAATAAACGGAAATTCCCAACATGTACTTTTTTTGGATGTCGGAGAAGGTCCACTTACAAAACACGCAGAAACTGGAGCTCAAAAAGCGCAAAAAAATGTGCAACTGCGCACACAACATGCAAAATGCGCACAAATAAGAGAAAAAGGTACAAATGCTTTGGATCTGAGCGTGTTGGGCGCATGAATTCGGCACAAACGTCCTGAAATATAAGGGTGGCGGAGAAGTTTGTTGAAACGTACCTGAAATTTACCATACCCAAAAACCAAAAACTATGCTACAAGTTACAAATGAAGCTGAAGATCCTGCCACTGCTATATATATATATACATAAACGTATACATATACATAGACATACGTATAGATATAGATATAGATATAGATATAGATATAGATATTGTGAACAAATGAATCCTTGTTCCGGATGTAGTCGAATGGTAGTACCTTATGTGCTGGTTGTTACCGAACCTTACCCAGGCATTGCAGTCAGCGCGCGGCCGTTTTCCTCTTGCGGGCGCTTGAGCCATAATGGCCGTAACATTGTCAATTGTTACATGTGCTACCGCTGTGTTCCCTTTGACACCCCCCATGCCCGCGGTATTCTTCGAACCACGGACACGAGAGAGGGAACTTTGAATTAGATTGTTTCTGTTACTTGAATTACGCCTATGTACATAAAACGTGCCATTCGGCTCCCCCTTTCCCACATACCCGACGGGAATAATGGTTCAGGGTTCGCCTACTCTCTGGCTGTCGATGCATCGGCGCTTCATCAAGCTGTACAACGCGAATTATTGCTAGCTAACATCTACTTTTCTACGTTGGCTAGGCATGCCACTCACCCGTCGGGAGAAATGGATCGCTTCGCTACCAAAGAGTTACAATGCTAACTAACGAATTCACGTGCACAGTGCAGAATTTCGTGCAGATTGGGAATATCAAAAGTCTTGAACCTAAGCGAATTAGTCTACTGCCTCGCTCAGAGTCCACTCAGTTGGTCTTTTCCTGATCATCTGTTCACAAAGACGATACACATCTTATAGTCCAGTGATCATTTTGACGGACAGAGGTAATTGGTTTACTGCTCACGGCGGACTTTCTTCCATTGAGGTGTTGTTGGAGATTTCTCCCATCCTGCCGCACGTTTTGGAGCAGCTTTCGGCGATGAGGGCTTCGCAGGCGGTGCCTTTGATGGTTCATGGGATCTCGGCATAGCCTTAGCCTTTGGTGCGCTAGCCGATGAGGATGATGCTGAACCAGTGCCTTCAGGTTTCTGTGAAGGTTGTGCTGATGATTTGGCTTTCGCGTCTGCGGTGGCAAACTTGGAAGCGGCAGTATGTCCGACTGCTTTGAATACTTCACTTACCACTTCGTCGCCAAGGGTTGGAGCCATCTTCATTTTCATCTCGGTCTTTCCCCTCTGCGCCTCGGCCTCAGCCAGTTGAATAGCATAAGCCATCTTGCTGACAAAGTTTTGAGGTAAAGGGATGCCACATTGTTGGGCAGCAAAGAGTATAGTTCCACTCTCTGTTCCTTCTCCCTCAGACTCAGATATACCGAGAAAGCTGGGAGTTCGATGCAGTTGGGGAAGCCGTGGCTCCCGGAGCGAAAGAATGTGTATGATTCGTGTTCTGGAAAGGTTCCTTTCAGCAGTCGTCGAAGAAAGTTGCTGATGGTCACCCGCATCTCCTGCTTCCCTTGGGCATCAGCCTGCATTCGGTTCATTGGCATGAGGAAACCTAATGACTCGGGAGTGTACCCGGCGCGTACCAGAAATTCCATCATCTTTTCATAGATCTCCAAAGTCTTGATGACAGGCATCATCATGTTTCTTGGTCGTCCTGAGTACATCTTCTCTCCCTCTGACCATGAGTTCCTTTTCCCTTTCTCCTGAAAGAGTTCGTCCAACTCCAGCTCTGTTGGTCGCTTGAGGTTGCCATCCTGGTCTTCGCCTGTGTAGGGGCAGAAGTCGTCCAGGTCCAGCCGGACTCGCTTGGTTTCCGTCATCATCTCATAGTACTCCTCTGGGGTCAGAGTGACTCTCTGTTTATAGTAGAGCCTGAACATTGTGATGACCTTTGACATGACGGCATTGTCATACAAGTGAGCCGCGGCTTCGGAGACATCATTGTTGATAAGTCCGTCTTCTGGCATACCCTTGCTGCCGCTCTCAAGATTCTTAGTCCATGCTGGAAGTTTGGAAGAAGGTTCGTTTTCAGGTTCGACGTCCATTTCATCGTCGTCTTCTTCA
>CAMXCT020003255.1:4792-57292 GCA_947184155.2 Cladocopium goreaui
TACCTACGTACCTACGTACCTACGTACCTACGTACCTACGTACCTACGTACCTACGTACATACGTACCTACGTACCTACGTACCTACGTACACACGTACACACGTACATACATATACACACACACAGACATACATACCTATCTACCTACCTACCTACCTACCTACGTACCTACGTACCTACGTACCTACGTACACACGTACATACATACATACATGCATGCATGCATGCATGGATGCATACATACATACCTACCTACCTACCGACCTACCTACCTACCTACGTACCTACGTACCTACGTACCTACGTACCTACGTACCTACGTACACACGTACATACATACATACATGCATGCATGCATGCATACCTACCTACCTACCTACCTACCTACCTACGTACCTACGTACCTACGTACACACGTACACACGTACATACATGCATGCATGCATGCATGCACGCATGGATGCATACATACATACATACCTACCTACCTACCTACCTACCTACCTACCTACCTACCCGTACATACATACATACATGCATGCATGCATGCATGCATGGATGCATACATACATACATACCTACCTACCTACCTACCTACCTACGTACCTACGTACCTACGTACCTACGTACCTACGTACCTACGTACCTACGTACACACGTACATACATACATGCATGCATACCTACCTACCTACCTACCTACCTACCTACGTACCTACGTACCTACGTACCTACGTACCTACGTACCTACGTACCTACGTACCTACGTACGCACGTACATACATACATGCATGCATGCATGCATGGATGCATACATACCAACATACCAACATACCACCACCACAGGCCACAGGGGGGGGGACCAGAAGAACCATACCACCACCACAGGCCACAGGGGGGGGGGGACCAGAAGAACCATACCACCACCACAGGCCACAGGGGGGGGGGGACCATGGGGGGGGGGGGGGGGGCTTGGGAGTCCTGGGTCATATATATATATATGCATAAGTAACTGTGGTATAATATGATTAATATGCTTATTTTCCATTTGCCAGCTGGGATAAACCGCCAAGTACCTGACAGATTGCTGTCCCAACAAAACAGGGGAATATAGTGGGATACAGTGGGATGTAGTGGGATTATTTACCCATATTAGGGGATGCTTATACCACGGTACAGAAAAAAAACATGGCGAAACTAAGACTAAAAGAATGGTTTTTTCATGGTGAATCAACCCATTTTTTCATGGGGATTAAAGCAACAAACATGCTGAGGTAGAATCCCCATGGGGCTTTACTGGAGACCAATGGGATTGGGATGCTATTATCATTGGGATGATACCTAGCCTTACATTTCTGGGTACCACGATAGCGCGAAGGTGTTGGGGGACGAAAAAACACAATGACCTAACATTCCCCCAACATGACAAGATGACCCTGTGAGGAGTCCGGGTCTAACATAAGTCAACAGTCCAAGAAATCCCGAGATATTGCCAAGATCAAATTTGAGAACCGCAATAGTAACAATCTGAGGAGGCTAAATATCCATACATGGATTCGACAACATGGAATGATTATTCATTACTGTATCTTTCTAGTTGCATTCAACACACTTGTATATTGCAAATCCATCAAGACACAATGTTGTTTAATCAGCAAACATGGTGATTTTTATTTCACTATCAAACATGTTGATGGCTAAGTTAACATACGCTAACTATCATATTTCTCATCAACTGGCACTTCCCAGAGCCATTTCCCCATTTTGTGCAACGAGTACGAACGAATCTCTATGATGTGTAGATATGCAGCAGCATGCTTCCGGGAAACACCAAGCTTCAGGGTACTATTGAGTCTTTCCTTCCTCGGTTCTCTTTCAGCTGAATCCATTGAAATACGTAGAAATTTGAGTCAGCAATGTGATTAACCCTCAACCACAAAGGACCATGAAATTCATTAAGCCATCCCTGATTGATCTCCCGTACACCCGCCCCACTTCAGCGGGGACCGAACAAAGCGCGACATACTGTTGTAAGTAGTGGTTGGTATAGGGAACGACCGGGAACGATCCCACGGTGACCAACTCTTTCGGATTGTAGGTTTACTACGATTCAACCAGATGAACAGATATGAGATGAATCATAGTAGTACACAACAACATATTTCCCAACTATGTTTTCTTATGGGATTCTTACCCCAGTTATGTAGTATTAGGTCATATGAGTCATATATATTTGTAGTGGTAGATTATTATAGAGTAATCCAGCTACAACATAGGTTCACTCATCTTTGATCAACCATACATGGGGTATGTGCCAACAATATATATATATACATAGAGGGCTATATATCTGCGCAAATTATAGTGACCTCACTGTGACTTCACTGGAATCATGGTTAGTAACAGGAATCATTCCCAAATGGCCTCATTTCAGGTTAGTGAAATATAGTAATTTACCCATATAATATAATATATATATACATATATGTATATAATGATATCATAGTTGACTATAGATGTATCTACCACAAACCCTAGCTAATCTACTTATGAACCAATCTATCTCATGAACCGGGGCAACACTTTGTTTCCTGAAAATAGGGGACCTTATTCACCACCGGTGAATCAGCATTTTCCCTTAAAAACGCATGCAATCATTTGTCGGTATCTCCGTTTTCAGACACACCATATCCAGTCATATCCAGTCATATCCAGTCATTTTTGTATATTCTTGTTCGTCACATCATGTTACATCCCCATTCTTGGCAGTTGAATTCCTATGTTTTGATGGTTCGATTCCCAATAGATACCATCAATCAGAGGTTTGTCCGTCCCAGGCCGGCAACGGTTTCCAAGCCGCTCAGAACCTTCGCGCGGGCGAGAGCAAGAAGGAGGAGGAGGAGGCCGTTTTCCAAAGCAAAACCATGATGTTTTGAGCACAGAATTTGGGAATTCATAGGGATTGATTGAATGGTGATTTAATAGGATCTATATCAAATGTACATGATATGATACACAGTACCCAGTACATAATGATATGTCTAAGGTGTATATATATACGTATAATATGCACATGTGTAGTATTGTGATATCATATATATGGTCGTCGCAGATTAGATAGAATGTGGAAATGCCAAACCATCAAATCATCACCAAGATAGTGCAGGATGATATTATATATATACACATAATATATATATATATATGTATACTTATATATATATATATTTACTTATATACATATTATATTTACATGTATATAGAAATGATTGCCTTTCTTTGTCTGGGAAATGGGACCCAAATCATCCAAAATGGATCATTTTGAATAGGACAAACAATGGGTTTTTGCAGTACCACCATTTGACAAAACGCACACACACACATATATATATATCTGGGTAAATTATAACGACCTCACTGCGACCTCACTGGAATCATTGTTAGTAAGGGAAATCTTCCCCAAATGGCCTTAATTCAGGTTAGTGAAATATTATAATTTACCCAGATATATATAGATATCTATATATAAATATATATAGTATGTATTTATACGTAGATTATAATCAAACACAGTATTGGAATACCCTATATCCCACTTCAGAGTGACGTATTTTGGCATAATTTCACAAAGTCCCTCTTTGAGTGCCAACAGCACTGTACCAATGAAAATACACCAAATCCACGATTTGCAGACGATTTTCCCATTTAGACCTCTATGTATGGGGATCCTAGCTAGCCATCTGATTCTCCCATGATATTCCCATAAATTCATGATATTGCCATGATATTCCCATGATATTCCCATGATATTCCCATGAATTCTGTTGTACTCCCGTGATATTCCCATGATATTCCCATTGTACTCCAATGATATTCCTATATACCCATGATATTCCAATGATATTCCCATTGTACTCCCATGATATTCCAATGATATTCCCATGATATTCCAATGATATTCCCATGATATTCGCATTGTACTCCCATGATATTCCCCTGATGTTCCCATGATATTCCCATGATATTCCCATGGTATTCCCATGATATTCCCATAAATTCTGTTGTAATCCCATGATATTCCCAAAAATTCTGTTGTACTCCCAAAATAGTCCCATAATGTCTGTTGTACTCCCATGATATTCCCATGATATTTCCATAAATTCTGTTGTACTCCCATGATATTCCCATGATATTTCCATAAATTCTGTTGTACTCCCATGATATTCCCATGATATTCCCGTAAATTCTGTTGTATTCCTTGTGTCTTTCCTAACCTCTGTAACAGTGGCACGAAGTAGGGCACCATTTGGTGCACGAAGAAAACCGCAAAAAAGCACGATTTGATGAACGAAGAAAACCAGAAAAAAGCACGATTTGGTGCACGAAGAAAAGTAAAAAAAAAAGCACGGTTTGGTGCACGAAGAAAGCACAAAAAAAGCACGATTTGGTGCACGAAGAAAACCAGAAAAAAGCACATAAAAGCACGACTTAGTGCACGAAGAAAACCAGAAAAAAGCACGATTTGGCCCACGAAGAAAACGACAAAAAAGCTCTAACTAGAGCACGATTTGGTGTATGAAGCAAAATCATCAAAAAGAAAAGCATGAACTGGGGCACCATTTGGTGCACGAAGAAAACCACAAAAAAACAAACATGATTTGGTGCACGAAGAAAACCACAAAAAAGCACGATTTGGTGCACGAAGAAAGACGATTTGGTGCACGAAGAAAACCAGAAAAAAACACGATTTGGTGCACGAAGAAAACCAGAAAAAAACACGATTCGGTGCACGAAGAAAACCAGAAAAAAGCACGATTCGGTGCACGAAGAAAACCGCGAAGAAAACTCAATTTTTTGGTGCTCCATTTGAAGCATGTTTAGTAAGAAATTGTTTTAACGACTGTTACAGAGGTTAGGCAAGACACAATGTATTGCCATGATATTCCCATGCTATTCCCATAAATTTTGTTGTGCTCCCATGATATTCCCATAATATTTCCATGATATTCCCATAAATTTTGTTGTGCTCCCAGGTGGAGCCCCGCGCAGCGATGGTGAGTCGATACGTAGGCGCCGTTGGAGACATATTCGATGCTTGGAGATCTAATCCAATCCAAGCGATCTAATCTGTTTAATCCATCGAATCGATCTAATCTATCTACCTATCTACCTGTCTATATATCTATATGTACCTATGTGTCTATGTATCTATGTATCTATGTATATGTATATATATATGTATCTATCTAATAGTCATACCTCTATATGTAATATAATTGAACCGCAACCGCGACCTAGCTAAATTCACAACAGGCAAAACATTCCTTCTGAAAACCGTTGCCATGATAGGATCTAACCTCCACGAATGTGAGATAAACGTAAACAGTACCGAACGTGCATTTAGTGTTTGAAAAACACAAATAAAAGAAGAAACCCTTCAAATATGTTTGTTTCATTCTTTGTTCTGGTTTTCCTACTATAAGTTTCATTTAGAGAGGATTTGAACGCCCAAACTTGGAAGTTTAAGGTGGATTTATCGATTCAGTCTGGATTTCAGGAATACATTTTGGCACGTTTGACTGGCAAAACATGTGGGTTTTCACCAACAAACAAGGTTGGGGGTTTAATATGATTGCACTAACAAAAACATAGGGATTTGACCAACGTTAGCACCAAATTATCAAGCCGGAATGGACATGCCCACCAAACAGATTGGAAAACAATGTGGCTAGCTGAATGACAACGACTGGAGGACGTGATTGTCAATGATGGTATGCAAGGTGCATTCCCCAAGTCACCTTATTCCTGACTTCATCAACTTAGATGCACATACATATACACAGAAAAATAATCATCATATAAAATCACATACAGTATATATAGAGATATGACATCATGTGACCTGTTGGGGGAGCGGGTTACTGAGTGGCACGGGTTTCCCAACAAATCCAAACCAGTTTCCGAAGAAATCAACATGAGGAACCAGCAAAAATGGTGGAAAAATGGTGATTTAATCAACAGCAAAGGTGGAACATGTATAATGGGGATAGGGATCATGAGTAGGTGTGGACCCACATCACAGAAGGGGATGGGTCAAAGCCCAGGAATTACCATACTTGGGGGGGATAAGCATTCAGCTATAATAATAGCTAGTTGGAGGTTCACAATTCTGTACTGGGCTTTCAATTTATGGCAACCTTTTCTTAGGTTGCAATCATCAGCCAAACAATTCTTTCATCATAAAATCTCATGAGTATTCAGACGTGGGGATGGGTCATTCAAATCTGGTACCCCAGTGGCCCCAGTGGCCCCAGTGTCCATCCCCAAAATTCACCGAATAGCCTGTACTCTACCCGTACTGGTGGTTAAACATCTTGTCCCATTCATTGGATTGGTTTAAGGAAAATGCTACAGCTGCTATACCTCTCTTTGATGGTAAAAACCATGGTTTCGTGATGTTTCATGTAGATTCTCCCTTCAAATCATCCATTTATCCATGGCGTGAGGCCGAGTCCTCTTGAGGAGTTCCATGAAGACGCTTGGACGTCGATGGTTTGAAATGGGGGAGAATCATCCCAGTAACGGCTTCAATCCCAACGGAGAATGGCTTAAACCCCACAGGTGATGACATCATTTGCAATGACTAGAGGTGATTCGATGAAACCATCCCCTAAAATGATGGTGCTTTCGAGTTGTAATTTAGCCTGAAGATTGATTTAACCAGCAAATGACAGGATGTGTGAGGAATTTGGTGTATGTCCAAGAAAGGGCCTTGCTCCGAAGTAAAATTGTTGGTTTGATTGGGGCGTCACCATTTTTACACACCTAAACAACAATAAATAATATACTGAAATGACATGTATATGCATATGCATAAACATATAATTATGTATATATATAGGATCACCATAGATATGTCACCAGTGGGCCGAAAGAAACAACAAAACTCTCCAGCTCCAACATTGCCCTGGGCCAACCTCTTTGAAAATCGACCGGGAGAAAACCAATGGAAAACCCATGGTATTTGCCGTCCTTCAAATTGGATTTCAATACCAGGAATATCTACCCAATTTTTTAATTGGGTCTACGTTCGCCGGGTAGATTCGGGAAAAAATGTTTTTCAAAAACCAATGGCTGGTAGATGTTTTGCCATAGAATCCCATAGAATCACAACAGATGGGGAATCCATAGAATCACAACAGATTTCCCATAGTTTTCCCATAGAACCGATGGCCGAATCACAACAGAACTCTGGTGAATTGTTCCAACAGATGGGGGATTTCCCCCAGCTCCAACCGCAAAGGCTTCGGAAGCGAGCCGAAGCGTTGGCGCGGGGCCGGTGAAATGGAGATTTAGCACAGCAAAATGTCCTCCGATTGATCCAGTGGTGAATGGAGAGAGCGGTAAATGGAGCAATGGTTGTATTCATGTTCAATGTTACCCCTCGCCCCTCTCTCTCTCTATATATATATATATATGTATTATATGATATATTGTATATTATATACACATACATACATGTATATATATATATATACATACATACACACACACACACATATACTTCCTTCTGAATAAAATGAGGAAACTGAGGAACCACTTGGAGCTACGAATGGAGTTTTCCAAGCACAACAACATGGTGGGCAAAGGATTGATTTCGCCAAAGGATGGGGATTTCCCAGCTAAATCACCAAAGTTTTGGACATAGCATGATATTAAGGTCAGTTATAAAAAAACAATTTGCATATATATATATATACACATGAGATCACAGGGAGTCGCCCTGCATCATCGGTGATCCAAAGAATGGATCCAGCACTGCTGCCAAAGCAGCAGCTCATACCCGGTGATCAAACATGGCAATGGAACATGATCAACTTGGAGTTTATAAACTACCACAAACCTAACGTGACATAGATAGTAGATAGAGACACATGGAAACACACCTTATTGTGTATTTCAGCCCTACCATGAGAATTAATTAACAATTTTGTTGAATGTGACAGTATGTTATAGTTATAAATGATTGATAGACCTATAATGTATATATATATATATATATGTATGTATATGGATGGATAGACATGCATGCTTATTTTCAAGCCGATAATGCTAGATACAAACTCCCTCCAACTTTCACATCGACCCTGCTATGAGTTGGGAGTTGGAAGACTGCCATGAGTTGGGGCTGGGCGATTCTCAGGATCTTTGTTTGGGGGTTGGTACTTATGCAAAACAAAACACAAGCAAAATGCCAAGAGAATTATTCAATGCCAAGGGATTTACTTCAAACTTGTGAGTTTCATTGCTATAGGTTGGCATGACCAGAGGGTAGCGGTTTCACCTCGGACAAGCTGCGAATTTGTGGGTTGTCCGTGCCAGAAAAGATGGCATGGGATGGGATGCTGTTCCTCTGGGTGAGTGGACTTGCAAAAAAATAGGCAAAATGTAGTTCGATATGCTATAGTTGTTATATTTGGAGGTCTGTAATACGCAGTCTAATAGGGGCGTAGACGGCAAAAGTTTGAACATGTTACTCAGTGACCGAGGAGGTTTCCACATCAATAGAATGTTGCGAAGTGCGAAGTCAAAAAACAAAGACAGGATAAACATGTACGTCATTTGTTGCCTCAGTTCTTGTGGATCCATTTTTTTTGTAGGGGCCCATCATTGGAATAGGCCATCCTTTCGAAGATCATTACTTTTCTATCCCTGGGATGATTCGTATCGCTGTATCCCTCGTAGCCTAAGGGGTAACATGGCAAGCCGGAGAATCAGCAAAATGAAGGATCGACATCATGAGAAACTGGGCCCTCGAAAAAGCATGGCAAGCTGGAAAATCTACTTAACACAACTCAATGGTCAATGGAGGTTGATAGCTGGGAAAAATTACGATTTTCCATTATCATGTTGGATTACCAGAGGGGGCCAATGTTTTTTTGCTTCCAGTCTGACTGGGCAACTGTTTGGCAAGCTATCGCCAATAATTTATTTGCAGGGGGTGCATGATGCAGGTTGTATACTCGAAACATACATGCGAGCATTGAGTATGATCACAACTAGGCCTTTAGCCGGTTTCATGGCATATTTGGTCAGTCGAGGATTCTTGGTGGCCTGTTTGAGGACATTGGCCCAACTCTGCAACGTTAGGTACAGATGTATATACATACACACATGTGTATATATACTCTATATATACACAAACACACAAAATAGCTGATTACAGGCAGGTGGCTGGACTTGGGTCCAAATTTCTAGTGGTTCCTCCGGCACGGTGACGCGCATCGTGAGTCAGAGGCCTGGTGGAGGGAGCTGTGCTGAGTTTGTTGTGCAAAATTTGGATATAATGGGGACGGGATATGGAATGATATGGATGATTATTGATGCAACCTTTAATGCAAATGGATGACTATGTACATGGAAGATTGTAAACAAGAATGTTGGTAGACTATGGTCGATTGGGATATGTATATATATATATATACATAGCCAATCATATTCTATAATTGGTTTTTTTTAATCAATGGTGATGTTACCCTCTGGTAAATTGTCCACACCAACACGAACCCCCATCGGGAAATCCAACAAGAATTCTGCAGACAGAAAATCACGGATTGAACCCACATTTTTTGTTTTTACCGACACAGATGGACATTGAACCAACAGATTTTTCATAGAGTTCACCAACGAAATGAGGATATGCACTGTAAGGTGAATTCGTTCAAGAGGTTTGGTGATATCCCAACTCAAATCGGTATTTCCCCGAATCGTCCTTTCCGATTTTCATCATTTGACAAAGTAGTGGTCAGAAGCGAGGAATGGGACGATGTCAAAAAACTGTCCGATTTCGGTTGAGGCAGCCATGGGCGGCAGAATTACTGTAGCAGCTGCTTTGCTTGGGGGTTTCAAACATTCGTGATATTTCCGCCCCTAGGCCCTAGTTGTAGTGACCTCGCTGCCATAACTGATGGTAACGCAGTGGCTGATTCGAGGCCGACCATTTAAGGGATCATTTTCCCGATCTATGGCCAGGTTCTAACAAAACATGCACTTTATTATATATATATAGATATTAAGGGCCCCCATCTTTTTTTTTGGTGTCATGTGAGATCATGTCTCTTCAACGGATCCAGTTCCCCTTTCAGGACTGACCAAAGTCTTTGTCTCGGGAGAGGAAGGATGCTTAATGCCTGTCCGTATTGTCTCTGAAACACATTTTGTTTCATTTTGTTGATTCCCTTCCGGTTCTTGTTCGTAAAGTAGAACAACTACTGTATTTTGTCTCAAATCAAAGTGCTTTTCATTTTTGGCCTCGCTGGTTCAACCTACCATTCTCATGGCCTGTATGGATCCAAAAGGTACTTGTATGGTAAATCATGTAAAATCCTCGGTTCTCCAGGTGTTTGTTGGGTAAAACCTCACTTGGGGGTATCTAAACTGGGGGATCCCCAAGTCATTGTCATGACTTGGATAAAAAAGGGGCTAGCCCCATGACTTAGGAAACCTCCACTTGGAGCGATCCCCACCGTGACATTATTTTGTCATAGTAGTTTCTGATGGCATATATTTTCTGACATTCTTTTCTGGTATTCTATTTGGCATCCTTTCTGACATCCTATTTGGCATCCTTTCTGGCATCTATTCTGACATTTAATTCTCTGGCATTCTATCTGGCATTCTTTCTGATAATCTATTTGGCATCTATTCTGACATTCTTTCCGGCATCTCTTCTGACATTCTTTCTGGCATTCTATCTGGTATATCTTTGGAGATTCTTTGTGGTTGAGGTCTGGCGGGGAACACTCTGATCCTGAGCTTGCTGTTCGGGTCCGGCGGGGAACACTGCGATCTAGCGCTTGCAGTTGGAGGAGGCGGCGGGACAGCTGACATAAAATCTAACAACCCTCACTTGACAGGTAGGGAAAAACATCGACCATATGACTGCGATGATGATCCCCGAATGACTTGGTGCCTGGGTCAACCCACCAACCAGATATCATGGTTGGTGATTTCCGCATTCTACCTTTGCCAGTGAAGACTTTGTTGGGAAAATACCAATTCTGACTGCAAGCGTGAGTTCCTTGTGTTTCATCCATCAGACTCAATGCCAAGGTAGCCCCCAAGTACAGAATCCTACTGCATTTCCTGCTTACAAGAGAGGGGATGCAGGAAGCAGCCACACATGTGGAGAAAGGTCAGGGGTAGGTGAAGGGGTATACCTTGAACAAGGTACTACCTTGCGTTTGAAACTTTACATGGCATGGCATCTAGAAAAAAATGCAAGGCACCGTGAAAAAGATGGACTATTTCCAAAAACATTGAAAAGGAATTAATGCAAAGGATTGTACAGAGAGAAATTGCAAAAGGCAATGCCACTTGAAAAAGGGAAGCTTCTTGGCAAAGACCAAGACTGATCTGACTTGAGATACAGGAAGCAAAAAGGTGTGTGCTGGTCTGTAACTTTTGATTTTGGGCTGGAAAAGGGTTGGTTTTCAGATTGATTTTTGCCTTCAAATTTGTTGATAGTTGATTGCCCATGAAACTTCTTAAACCTCCCTCTAATTCATTGGTATCCCGTGAAATACCCCATGAAATTCTATCAAATTCCATGGAATGGCCATAGCATCCCCATGAAATCCCGTGAAATCTCACAAAATTTCATTGAACCCCGGAAAATCTCCATTAAAGTCATGAAAGGTCCCTAAAATCCCATCAAACCACCGTTAAATCCCATCAAGTTCCCATGCAATCCCAATGAAAACCCAGTGAAATCGACGGCGATTCAGCTGCTGGGCTCGGCACCGGCGTGGGGCGCTGGGGTGCCGCCGAAAACGCGCGCCATGTCCTTTGCTGCGAATCTGACGAAGATCGTGGCAGGCGCCGATTGGTGTAAGATTGGTGTAGGATTGGTGTAGGATTGGTGGATTCCTGAAGCCCGGTTGATGACAGTACGCATAAATGGACCAATACTGGATGAAATATGATGAAATCATGGTGAAATGACGAGTTGGCTATCTGTGATTTCTGAAGCCTGGTTGACTGGTTCGGGAATTATGATCATGCTTTACCGTGGTTTGACTATGAAGAATATGGGGATATAGGTGATGAATGATGGCTAGTGGCTAGTTGATGAGTTGGGGGATTGTACCAACCAAGATTAGTTGGGAGCTATCACAGTCCATGGATGGGGAATTCGTATCAACCAACTCGTGGTTAGGAGGGAACGTTTTGGAGCTGTGGGTATTCCCTATTAGCCAAGGGGAGCTGTGGGGAGCCACATTCAGAGTCTCCCAACAGATGATAGTATGAGTATGCATGAGTCAAAACCGTGGTGAACATCAAGAAAAACTATGATAGTCATTTTCGACAGAAAACAAGGCATGGCATGGGAATACCATGGGATATTGACGAATGATTCTTCTGTATGTATAAAATTATATAAATGCAAATCAATCAAACATTTGCGCACGTCAAAAAACAACAATATCGGTCTGTTTGCGCCAATTGCTGGGTGCATTTGAAACCAATACTGCAAGAGGTTGATTATTTATCAAACTCGGGGTGCGTAGCCCAGATATTTTTCTTTTGTTAAAACCACCCCGTTTTGGATGATTTTGGGATGTTTCCCATTCCAAGAAACACCTGTTCTTAATGATGGGTTCACCCAATGGCCCAATGGGATTTCCCTTCCATTGGGCCAATGGGGAGTTCTGTAATGTCAACCCGGAGACAAAAACCATGCGTTAATGTTGGGGGTACTCGTACTCCCCCAACATTTCATCTGATACTTAAGTAATACCCCCCAACAGCCGTTTGGGGTTTATTAATCCAGGGTTGACATCAGATATGATCTGATGATCTGTAGTATGTTTCCAGCTCGCGTCCAAACCCGACTTCTATCCATGGCGCTGCCCAGGGAAGAAGTCGGAGATTGCGGATCGGGAAAAGATTGCCCAGTCCTGGAAGGATAAGGAGGTCCAACGCGATATGCATGGGTTCCCATGGGTTCCATCCCAGGAACAGAAACTCTGGCCCAGTTACTTAACCATTAAAAATCCACCTCGACCTCGTTTCAGGGTTTCCAGTGCTGGTTTAACAGATACCCAATCCAGCACGCGACTTTGAAATATCCGCGCCCTTTTATATTGGCTACGCTTAAATCCCAAGTGTTTGGTAATCAAATCACCAAAACACATGTTTTTGATGGTTAAATCACAATTTTTGTTAGTTACATGTTGGTAAAACCACAATTTCTGTTGGTTTTTTGTTGCTTACGCCCCCATCTTTGATTGGTGAACATGCCTTTTTGGTTGTGATGCTCTGACTTTGGACCAACTCCAATCCATCGTTTGTTCAGAAAACATCCCATGAATTCACACTAAATCCACAGATTCACATTTTCCACATCCACACATCCATTGTTTACATCATTTTTACCTATATATTTTACTGCTTAAATCCCTCTTCTTGGTTCAAGCATGGCCTTGCCGCTTCAGGCCAAACTCCTAGAGGAGGCGGTGAACTTGTTTCTCGGTGGATGTTTTTTCGGCATTTTGAGCATGAAAAATGGTGGAACATGAGGATTTTAGACCATGAAACATAGTGAAAGACGAGGGATTTGATGTGATTTCACCATCAATGGGATGTAGGTATAGAACCTAATATAGATAAACTTCGATTTCAGCAGTTTAAAGCCAGAAGCTCATGTTGAGTTTTTTTTGGGGAGGGGATTGAATGGGGGTATGATTAGTTGGTGGTTTCAAGAACTTCTGAGGGGTCAAGCTTTAACATCAAACCTGGCTTTGTAAAGGTCACAAGCAATCATTGACTCATGCTTTGATGGTTTTTTGGAGGCTGACCCATGGTTTAATAGTGTTCAATATCATTCACCAATTTTGGCTGATTTGAAGGTTTGATCACCAATAACTAGCTTGACGCATGATTAGCAATATCTTATATCTTTGGTGAACACCTGAAAAAAACATAGAAACGCAAGAATTAATCCCAGGTTGGGGTTAAATATAGACCAAGCTAACCCATCAAGAAGCCAGTTGAGGACGGGATTTCCCATTCATGGATTGTGGTAGCTCCCAACTAATCTTGGTTGGTACAATCCCCCAACTCATCAACTATTCATCATTCATCACCTATATCCCCATATTCTTCATAGCCAAACCCCTGTAAAGCATCATGATAATCCCGGAACCAGTCAACCAGGCTTCAGAAATCACCATGATTTCAGCCAGTATTGGTCCATTGACTACCAAACCAACCAGGGTTTCAGAAATCACCGATCAACCAACCGAGGTTCAAGTCGCGCTGCGTCAAGGAGGCGGAGCTACAAAAGACGGACGCCACCATTTCCTTCGAGGTGGCCACTTTTTGAATGGTCGATTTTTGAAACATCGTAATTGGACAACTATAGTTAGTGGTTTTGTGTCAGAAACATATATTATCATATATTATATTTTGAATTATCTTGAGTATTAAACCAACTTATACAGGCTGCTGGTGATTTCTTAATATGAAAAACATATCCATTTTGGGGATTCTACAGTATGTCATTTCTAGTACATTTACGGGGATTTTATATCATGTCTAGTATAAAACTCCTTTTTTTTCGCATTTTCATTGGATTGAACCAAACTTAAATGTATTTCATCCGAGAGCGTGAGGGGGAGCAACTTGAAAGTCTGAATCCCATGAGTTAAATCATGCATGAATACAGGTATGAATGTGAATTGTGAATATCTACGAAATTCATTGAAATTCTATAGATATATAAATTGTCAGCACATATATATATAAATACCATAGGAGTATATGAATAAATAGTATATGT
Organism: Cladocopium goreaui; assembly: GCA_947184155.2. Taxonomy (NCBI): domain Eukaryota; class Dinophyceae; order Suessiales; family Symbiodiniaceae; genus Cladocopium; species Cladocopium goreaui. The sequence goes on from CAMXCT020003255.1 coordinate 19,635, forward strand.
TTCATGAATTTGTCAGAGCAGCCCGGAAACCTCCGCAGGTCATCACTCGGGAGACTCCGGACTTTCCAAAGAGGATCCTTACGGCCGCCTGGACAATCCCCAGGGTTCGGGTCGGGTGGACTGGATGGCGCCAAGGAAAAATGGTGGTAGACTGGGGATACCATGGGGTACAATGGAGATTTCATGTAGATTTCATGGGATTTTCAATGAGATTTAATGGGATTTAATGGGACTTTCCCCGTCGAAGTCTTGAAAACTTCCACTATGTCTAGTTTCGCTTTGCTGATAACAAATCAGTGAAAGAAATAGCGGATAACCGCCAAAAAACGCCGCCACGGAATAATTACGCGCACAGCAAACAAATTAGAGTACCATATTATGTTAGCTCGCAGCAGAATGAATATCATAAAAATTGAATGCAACCTTTCACAACAAACAAAAAACTTCGAAATAACTTCGAGGTAACTTCAAACGAGGTCCCAAGTTTGCCTAGGACTCCACTTACTTCGTAGACAGCTGGCCCAACGGCACCACCGCGGAGAGCTGGTTCTACGCCACGCGGGGGGTGAATTCCTCATGGTCACCTGGGGCGCCAATCCTGTTCGCTGAGGCGCTGGGATGGAGCATGATTTCGCCAGGAAGATAGTGGAAAAGAGATGAACATAGAACATATGGGAAAATATGTGATTTAAATGGATTTGGTATTGGACCATGATTTCTTACCCAAAAGCCAGCAAAAATTGGGATTGAACTATATTTAGTCAAAAACATTGGATATTCCACCAACTTTTTTTTGACCAAAAGAGTTAGGAATTTAGCCAACAAATAATGACATATTTTACTAACAACAGTGGAGGTTTAACCAACGGTGGAGATTTAAGCAACTAACATGTTTGTGTTTACCCAGGAAATTGGGCTTAAGCAACAAACATTGGTCAAATGTTCTCAACCTCCCATGATTTAATGTTCAACATAATGATATTGTTAACTTATGGAAGCTGTGGAGTATCGCCAACGGCCCCATGGCCAGTTCCTGTTGGTGTCCCATCGCCCTGGAACCGTGAAGAAAACACCAGTTTATGCTACGGGGCAGACAGTGGACATATGATTTGAGTTGTAAATTTGGTCATTTAGTATAGCTACGGAAAATTGATAATTGTTTGAAAGCAGAACTAAATGGTCCATTTTCATCCATCGTACATAGCTATGGCTATGTTAAATTACCGAAGGGTAAACATATGTAGAGATCATGTCGTTCAGGAACCCATGTATTAGTTGTATTATGGATATAGAGATCACGTATCTAATGCATGGAGAATAGATACGATATGGAAATTCCATCATTTCTAATGTTAGTAAAGCAATAGGATTCACCATCTCTTCATTTTTTCCGGTTTCATGGATGGGATTGAAACCATCAACCTATATGCGTGATTTATGACATTGCTTTAGTAACATAAAAACTACCTAAGTTGATATGAGAGTTGGGTTTGTTGATGTTAGGGGATTCCATGATTTGTTGTTCAGACCATGGAACAACCAGGTCCCACTGGAAACGCCACCTCGATTCCACCCTGCGCAAGGTGTTGCAGGCGATGCTGCCGAAGTTTGTGGAACGAGTGAAGGATCGCAAGGGGCGTTTGATGTGGGGAACATATTTGGTTTGTAGATGGTTGATACTTGCAATGATTAATAATAGTTAATATGATAGTATTATTATAGTATTAATCTACATCTGATGTTTTATTCCCCACATCTTTTTGTGGGGTTCTTGTTTTTGGTTCTGTATCCCGTCCGCGTCCTCCTCCTGCTCCGCGCGCGCTTTGTCACACACACACACAACTTTGTCACACGCACACACGGCTGGTCGCCGGTGACGCCACAGCACTTTGAGTGGCAGGTGTGGCACTTGGTGACATCCACCTTCCTTTGCGTGGCAGGGGTGGCACTTGGCGACATCAACCTTCGTTTTTGCGGGGCAGGCGTGGGACTTGGCGACATCGACGTTGCGTTTGCGTGGCAGGGCGGCACTTGTGGCACTCTCTCACACACACAACTTTGTCACGCACAACTTTGTCCTTCGTTTGGCGTGGCAGGCGTGGCACCTGCTCTAACGCTTTCACACACACACAACTCTTTCATTCACACAAACTTCAACACACAGCTCTTTCACATGCAAATTTGTCACGCACACATCTCTTTCACGCACAAACTTGAACACACACACACACACTTCCACACACAACTCTTCCACACACAACCTTTTACACACAATTCTTTCACACACAGCGGTTCACACAAAACTCTTTTACACACAACTCCTTCACACATTGCCTTTCACGCGCGACTCTTTCACACACAACATTGTCACACACACACACAGCCTTTCCTTGTCACGCACACACATCACTCTTTCACACACAGCTCTATCACATACAGTTCTTTCACACAACCTGTCTTCCGCCATCTCATTTCTTTCCCTATCCAATTTTCACACCTGTTTTGAGCTTGTTGGAAGAAGTTGGCATGTGGGGTTATCCGGTCCTTTAATTATAATGGTCAAAACCCTCTGGTGATTCAACGTAGCGAACTGGAAACTCACCATATTTAGTAGTAGGTAAGTCATCATCAATCATCTATAAGTGGGCCATTTCCCATAGCTATGTTCAATAACCAGAGGGTAATGGTTAATAATTTCGGACATCGTGGGGGATCACCCGCAAAACATTTGAAGGATTTGGTTTGGAATGGTGAATGAGTGCGGATTTAAACGTTCCCAAAGCACCTTTGTTGCTTCTATCACCATGTTCCTTAGCTTAACCCTCGTAACATCTCCATATCGTGCATCTCCGCTCCACTTCGAGACGCACATCCCAGTAGACTTGCCACATTCTTCAATCACCACCGGGCCCCAAATCCCCGACAAATGGATCCTCCTTCAAATTTTAGCTACGTAAAGGGGAGGACTTGGGCTACAGTACAGAATGCCAGCCAGGGGTCGTTTTGTACAAAAAGGAGGAGTTGGGACCACCTTTTTGTATTTGCATTCATTTTGTAGTTGATTCCTTTCAAATCCTCATGTGCATTTTGTAGTTGTATATGTTGAAGTGAGAAGAGGTGGAAAAAGGAAACAGTGCGTGACATGTACATGGATACAAACAGATCATGAAGCCACAGAATGCCATCTAACAAACTGCACGGGGTCAACACTTGATCCAACTAAATTCAATCACTGACAACTACAAAATGTTCTCCGAAATTATGTTGGTCGGAACTTTGGATGGCATAGACCCAACTACAAAATGTCATTGGGAAAATTCATGTTAGCAATTCCGATTTTCAGCTATTTATTAGCTTCAGATGCATTGGATTTTGTAGTGCTGAATTTTGAATTATTTTCCGAGTCAGAAAAGGTTGTGTTCTGTATTTTGTAGCTGCAAAAAAGGTACCATGCACTGAATTTTGTAGTTGCGCACCGTATGCATTGCGTTTTGTACCTACCAAAAGCCTCTGCACAACTCCTCCCCCCTTATCTGAACCCTGATACAAATAGTTTATTACAAATGGAATTTTTAATTGGATAATCCCATGTAAATAGGGGCATTTTCATTGCTATGTTTGACTACCGAAGGTTAATAGACTTGTTTTCTGCGATTCACATTATGAGCCCCCTGCAATACACTCACACTTGCACACGGCTTAAATAGGCCGTTTTCTCCGTATTTTTTCTCCACATTTGTCATTATATATTACTACCGCAAAGTAGTACGCAACAGCGGTAAGTTGGGTGAATTGATTTTACCAATTTTCACCCATGCCGCAGTAGAAAATATCAATCTTCTGTAAACCCAGCAGGTAGCCTAGTTATTTCAATTACCTTACTTTAATCAAACTTGGCGTCTGGAAACTGCCCAAGCTAAATGGAGGTTTAGTTCGGTGGGAACATCCTCCATAATTGCTCTGGCAGGATTCTGCTTTGAAATTGTATACCACCATCACTTCTGCCAGCTTTTGAACAGTCTGGTTGAGCACCCGTTTTGGATGATTCGATCGCCATTTCTCACTTGTTTAATTTAAATCCAACTGTTTTTTGTTGCTTCCCACTGCAATTTCTCTTGGTCCCAGCCACGTGTTGCCACATTTTCGTATATTTTATAACAAGTTTCCACCTTTTTGACATGTTTTTCTCGCATTTTCCACCTTTTTCCACCATTTTCCCAGCTTTTTCCACCATTCTTCCCCTTACCATTCGAATCGTGAGGACTTGGGCTTCCAGGAGTGCAACCACGAGGCGGGCACCTGGAAGGTGGCCGTCTGCTGGCCCAATCCCGACGAGAACTCGGCCGTGCCTTGGAGAACGCTGACCGACGGTGACGATATCTGATCGTGAACCAATGGGATATGGTTAACCTTGTTAATATATGAAATAATGGGATATTGGATTAAGCAACAGATATGATTCATATGAGAATCTGATCATTAGAATGGTTAAGCCAATAAGATTTGATATATATTAGGTAGATTCTATAAGCTTGTCGGCACAGGCGTCCAGTAGGTACAGGAGGGTCCATGGCAGGCCTAATTGGCAGGGGTGGCGTTGACATTGTGACTACATTGCGGTGAAATGGCGACAGCATGACGACGACAGGGCGACGACATCACGACGACATGACAACGACATAACAACGACATCGCGACGACACGACGACGACATGGCGACGACGTGACAACGACATGGCGACGACATGGCGACGATGCCGCATTGCCGCCACATCGCCGCCACATTGCTGCCAAATTGCCGCCACATCGCCGCCACATGGCCGCCACATGGCCGTCATTTCGTCGCCATGTTGTTGCCACTTCGTCGTCATGTCGTCACCATGCCTGGCCATGTTGTCGTGTTGGTGTGGTTGCTTCCTCGTTGCCTTCAATCTGTGGGTGCTCACTAACAGAGGCCTTTGGGCCCTAGCTAAGAGAGAGAGAGATATATATATACAGTATATATATATATATTTAATGTCTAACATGATATGGGATAATGGTTATTGATATGATTATCTAATTCAGTCATAGTTTCATTGAACCAATGGGATATGGTTAATATTTGAAATCATGGGATACTGGATTGATCAATAGAGATGATCATAAAGCATAAGTAAGAATTGAATAGGATATATAAATATATTGATATATATATATATATTAGATATGGGATCTGATCATTAACCAGTGTCGGAAAGGTTAACCTATGGGATTTATATATATATATATACAAACTATCGGAATGGTATGATCCAATATGCTTAACCAATAATATCTTGATCATTATGAATGGATATGGCATATATATATATACATATATATATATATATATGATAGCCAACATGATTTTACTGCCTTCGGCAAGCCCGCCGGCCACAGAGAGGTGGCCCCAAGGGAGTTTGATGTGCATTCTAGGTGGAAGCCTGCGAGAGAGCAGAAGAGAAAAGAAGGAGAAGAAGAATAAGAAGAATAAGAAGGGAAGACGAAGACAAAGCCGTAAAACGGAAGCGGCTTGTGTAGCAAGGTTTGCTGTAACAACCTATTGACCGTATACTGTACCAAATTAGTACCGCCCCCAGCACAGTAGCGGCTTGACAGCAGACCGCTGCATGGAAGGAGACGGGGTGGAAGCGGGGAGAGATTGCCCCAAGGGAGGTTGACGTGCACGCTAGGTGGAAGCCTCAGAGAAGAAGAGACGAAGACAGAGCCGTAGATCAGAAGCAGCTTGAGTAGCAAGTGCGTGTTTGAACAACTATTGGAACGCATACCCAATGAGTACTGGTCGGTCAGTACCGTGTGCATCCTGTGACGAGTACCTGTAGACGACGGTAGTGCTGTAGGCAGTGTCATTAGCTACCGGCACTACCAGTGTAGTATTTCGGGAAGAAGGGAGGAAGGAGTAGAGGAGTCAGAGCAGGCGTAGGCGTAGAAGTGGGAGTAGGAGTAGAAGTGGGAGTAGGAGTAGAAGTGGTAGTAGTGGTAGTAGTGGTAGTAATGGTGGTAGTAGTGGTGGTGGTAGTAGTAGTAGTAGTTGTTGTTGTTGTTGTAGTAAGTAGCAGTAAGTAGTAGTAGGTAGTAGGTAGTCGGTAGTAGGTAGTAGGTAGTAGGTAGTAGGTGGTAGGTGGTAGGTGTGTAGGTGGTAGTAGGTGGTAGTAGGTGGTAGTAGGTGGTAGTAGGTGGTAGTAGGCGGTAGTAGGCGGTAGTAGGCGGTAGTAGGCGGTAGTAGGCGGTAGTAGGCGGTAGTAGGCGGTAGTAGGCGGTAGTAGGCGGTAGTAGGCGGTAGTAGGCGGTAGTAGGAGGTAGTAGGTAGTAGGTAGTAGTAGGCGGTAGTAGGTAGCAGGTAGCAGGTAGTAGGTAGTAGGTAGTAGGTAGTAGGTAGTAGGTAGTAGGTGGTAGTAGAAGTAGTGGTAGTAGTAGTAGTAGTAGTGGTAGTGGTAGTGGTAGTGGTAGTGGTAGTGGTAAGTGGTAGTGGTATAGTGGTAGTGGTAGTGGTAGTGGTAGTGGTAGTGGTAGTGGTATTAGTAGTGGTAGTGGTATTAGTAGTAGTAGTAGTAGTAGTAGTAGTAGTAGTAGTAGTAGTAGTAGTCGTAGTCGTAGTCGTAGTCGTTGTCGTTGTCGTTGTTGTTGTTGTTGTTGCTGTTGTTGTAGCAGTAGTAAGTAGTAAGTAGTAGTAAGTAGTAGTAAGTAGTAGTAAGTAGTAGTAAGTAGTAGTAAGTAGTAGTAAGTAGTAGTAAGTAGTAGTAAGTAGTAGTAAGTAGGAGTAAGTAGGAGTAAGTAGTAGTAAGTAGTAGTAAGTAGTAGTAAGTAGTAGTAAGTAGTAGTAAGTAGTAGTAAGTAGTAGTAAGTAGTAGTAAGTAGTAGTAAGTAGTAGTAAGTAGTGGTAAGTAGTGGTAAGTAGTGGTAAGTAGTGGTAAGTAGTGGTAAGTAGTAGTAAGTAGTAGTAAGTAGTAGTAAGTAGTGGTAAGTAGTGGTAAGTAGTAGTAGGTAGTAGTAAGTAGTAGCAAGTAGAAGCAAGTAGTAGTAAGTAGTAGTAAGTAGTAGTAAGTAGTAGTAAGTAGTAGTAAGTAGTAGTAAGTAGTAGTAAGTAGTAGTAAGTAGTAGTACGTAGTAGTAATTAGTAGTAAGTAGTAGTAAGTAGTAGTAAGTAGTAGTAAGTAGTAGTAAGTAGTAGTAAGTAGTAGTAAGTAGTAGTAAGTAGTACTAAGTAGTACTAAGTAGTACTAAGTAGTAGTAAGAAGTAGTAAGTAGTAGTAAGTAGTAGTAAGTAGTAGTAAGTAGTAGTAAGTAGTAGTAAGTAGTAGTAAGAAGTAGTAAGAAGTAGTAAGTAGTAGTAAGAAGTAGTAAGAAGTAGTAAGTAGTAGTAAGTAGTAGTAAGAAGTAGTAAGAAGTAGTAAGAAGTAGTAAGAAGTAGTAAGAAGTAGTAAGAAGTAGTAAGAAGTAGTAAGAAGTAGTAAGTAGTAGTAAGAAGTAGTAGTAGTAGCAGTAGTAGTAGTAGTAGCAGTAGCAGTAGTAGTAGCAGTAGTAGTAGTAGCAGTAGTAGTAGCAGTAGTAGTAGCAGTGGTAGTAGCAGTGGTAGTAGTGGTAGTAGTGGTAGTAGTGGTAGTGGCAGTAGTGGTAGTGGTATTAGTAGTGGTAGTAGTGGTAGTGGTAGTAGAAGTAGTAGTAATAATCAGAGCAATAGTAGTAGTAGCAGTAGCAGTAGTAGTAGTGGTGCTGGTGGTGGTGGTGGTGGTAGTAGTATCAGTAGTACTACTACTAGTACTAGGACTGGTACCAGTACTAGTACTAGGACTAGTCGTGCTTGGGGGAGGGGGGGGGTGACCTTGATTCACACGAAGCAAAAACGCGCAGCAAGAGAACAAAGGAACAAGTACAAGCCAAAAACAGAAACAAGAATAACACCTTCCAATCAGACACGCTGGCAGGCCGGCGGGTTATCCCATATTTTTGGTATAACGATCATTGAGAAATATGGGATTATCTGGGCTTATGGTTATGAATACGATCAAATATTCACAATATGGGATATATGAATCTAACCAATGGGATAAACATTAACCGTAGCAACCCCAGCCTGAAAACGCAGCAAGGACGTAGCATCAACGTAGCAGCCTCATCCTGAGAATGATTATATCATGTTGTATCCACAATAGTAATGCTACATTATAACATTGATACCCTTTGGTGGTAATTTAACATAGCTATTGAAAATGGCCCATTTATTTACCTATTAAGAATTGTGATTTTCCATAGCTATGTTGGTTTACCGGAGGGTAATATGATACGGTTGTTGAACATTGGTTTATATTGTGAATATATTGAAGGGCTGGATGCATTATGATACGGTTGTAATTTTTTAGACGGTACATGCAAAAGTGGCTATCCCAACCATTGCTATAATTGAATGGCTGTACTACCCAATTTTTAGTCAATAAATGACCTATTTTTCAGATCTTGCAAGTGACGGTAGTAGAAACCCAATCAGCACTAGGAAAAAATAAATTTGTCAAACCATTAAACATAGCATTGTTGATTGAGTTGGTTATTTAGCCTAGCCATTTTAATTCCATTCATGACTACGACAGCCCACAGGGATACCTAGTTCACCAAATGGGATGACTTCGGCATCGCCGCATCGCCATCGTGTCAGGAAAAGAAAAAAAGGCGAAGAGAGTGAGATCGATTGGTTTCCGGTTGGCTTAAGACCTTTCAAAAACGTTTGAGATTTTGAACATTTTTGATGGTATTTCACCAAGAATGGATGTTTGATGATGTGAATGTTCATTGTCCATGTCAGTGCATCGTTACTACCATATGGTTTTGTCTGAAAATAGGATCCCCAATTCCATCCATTGGTTAATCATCATGTTCCCTCTTATTGATTCATTGGTCCTTTCCAGCTAGGAGATGGACCTGCACCCTTAAGCTATCAATTTGCAAGTCATTTTATCAAGAGAAAAACCGTCAAAGTACGATCTATGTCTATATCTATTTCCCTTCCGCGACCATGTTGTCGGATCGGTGGGATCTTGATTGATTGATGTTTATTGGGGATAAGGTTTTCATCCCCTGTTGGTGGATGTAGGGAAAGTATCTAATCTGCATCGCGGATGATGTTCATAAATGTTCATAATCCACATTCAATGGGAATCCTGTTCTCAAACATCCATAAATTCCCATTGAAATCATCATAAATTCCCATATAAACGTTCATAAATGATCATTAACATGTTAAAGGACGATTTTTCACACGACTCATCCATGAAATGCAGCTGATGGTGCCAAGTGCCAAGAAAAATCCCGTTTGGTTGGTCAGAAACTTTGGCTAGGGACTGTTGGTTGGATCTACAGATTCACAAGAAGAAGACCATACAGATCCACCATCCCAATTTGTGTATGTATTTACTAGGGTATACCGGGTATGGTATTCCATGGTATTCCCAGTTTGTGGATTATGAACATTTATGAGCATCTATGGATGATAATGCTTTGCAACAGCTACCCGTTTTTATGGTTGATAATTTCGGAGGGTCAGTTGGGAGAGATGCGGTCCTGCCCTGACGCGTATGTCCTTGGTTAAGAGGTCTTAAGTTTTTGCCACACCGGCACTGATCATCACCAGCACCAGCCCAGAAAAGCAGGGTCTGGCCAGGGTTGGAATGTCTATATAAGTTGGAGTTGGGCAAGGCATAGCAACGGAAAACCGAAGACGCGGCCAAACAACTTTGAACCCAAGTCACATCTCTGGATAAACCATGATATACCTATGTGTTTCATGGTCGATGGTACTGTATCATCCATTTAATCGGAATCCTTGGGCTATAGATTTCCCTATGGATTGATTACCATCCCCCAATATGGGTATGACTGGAGCAGCTGGAGCATGCGGACAACGTGAGTACACATCCACTCCAACTTTTGACCATGGCACACACACACATATGTATATAGATATGTAGATAGATATAGAAATATAGAAATATAGAAATATAGAAATATAGAAATATAGAAATAGATATAGATACAGGTGAATCATTGGTGAACGCCATGATTCTTAGCCATTTTCGTGGATGATGTTTTCATGTCCCACCGAAGATGGAACGCTTAGACATGTGTGATGTCAACACAGGATTACTAGACTCAAGACTCCCAATTAATTATATAACTAGCGCAACATTGAAAAAAAACAGCAATTTCTACGTAGCACCCCCCCGGACACCAGGATTTCATTCATCCTGGGTTGACACTAAGTAAGGTCTGCCATGGTCTTGGATCATCAGATACACCATTTACCAAGCTCCTCAGCATGGGTGCACGACAGCATCCATGAAACAGACTCTGCAGGAGATCTAAATTTAAGACCCTTTACTTTGACAATTCTTTTTGACATGTTAGTCGGGGGTTTAGTTTATCGTTGACCAAGCCCAATATGTCAGGGCGGTTTCCGGGATGGATGGTGGCGAATCTCCCCTGGTCAGCCCCAAAACGTGGTGATTTACAAAGGCTGAGTCGCCTTTGAAAGGCGACTGGCACCTAGTCGATGGCCGCAGCCGAAGGCGACTGGGTTCCGTGGCCAACTCGAGACTATTGGCGCGTGGTGAAAAGGGCTGATGCGCTCATCACTGACCCAAAAACATGTCCGTAAATCTTGGTTCTTTTATGGAGCTCGATTTTTTGGGTGGTGGGTCAATTTTTGGATGTAGGATAAATATTCAATGACATATTCTTAGGCACCAGTTGGATCAGCCATGGTATGTTGGTGGATCGGCAGTGCCCTTTTTGTCGTCCCAAGCTGAACGAAAATCGATGTCCCAAGTGACAATTACCGATGTCCAGCTTGCAGTACGTATGGGTTACTGAATTAATTTGATGTACTTGGATGTGAATTTGTGAATGGTAAGCGATTTACAACCTATTTACAACTAATGTCTAGTATCTAGCTGCTGGGGTATACTCATATCATACATATTATATATGCATGTATGTATATATATATACACATGTTTGTCTGGATGATTTAAAATGACCTCACAGTGCGGGGAATCATCCTGAAATGACCAGAAGTTTATGATATGTTCACGTTAGCGAATTACTTTACTTCAGCCATGTATATAATAATGCTGAAGTAGGTGCATATATTATATATAATTATTGTAAGTATATCTAATTATATATATAATTACATATATCAATTTTGCTAATGTTTTTGGACATTTCCATATTGGGCTGGTTATCCCCTTAAACTCCACTGCTCAATCATATTCCCCTATTATTCCTTAGATGGTGATATTAGGATATGATTTGTGGGATTATATGAACATGTATTACCATTATTTTGCGATATTTTTGGGGTAACCCCATATTTTAGACACACGCATATCAACCTTTGAGACTTCACCCTTTCAGCCGACCCACTTCCGTTTGGCGAAGGGCCGAATCAGCCCTGCGATGGTGCGAGAATGGCCTACATATTTTAGGTGCCTTTCACCGGCGGAAGTTGGGGGATGGGTCAAGACCTGTGACTTGCAGTGATTTCCATACAAATGATACGAATGGGGAGATCACAAAGTGTCACAGTCAAAAGTCAAAAGTTAAATTGTATATTCATTTTTTTTGGAATGGTGATCAATTTCATCAATCTATTAATAGTGATTTGAATACAGGATTCCCAATTTTCGGGATGGATGACGATAAACCACATGCACATCTTCTACGGCATTGAAGCGGAACGTGAATCCATGGGAGCCGCTCAAAATTTTGGAGACGGCCTTCTGGGAATTTTTTGGATGTGGAAATATGTATTACCCTCTGGTAAACATACAAAAAACTATGGAAAATCACCATGCTATTAATGGGAAAATCCACTGTTTCTATGGTCATTTTCAATAGCTATGTTAAATTACCAGAGGGTAACATGTATATGTCCATCTATGTCCATCTATGAACATGAAGATCTATCAGAGAATGTGCGAACATGTGGTGTCCCCCTCTTCCATACAGATTTTTTTTTGGCGCCGCAAAGCCGCACACCAGCCCTGCATGATGTTCATTGAAGTTGGTTTCAGAAACACATCCAAGAAACGGTAGTAATTGGTGGTTGGTAGGTGATCTTTTCCATGAAAGATGATCCGATTGATCCCAAAACGGCCGTTCCGAAGCGTCCTCTTGAGGGCCAGCAGATCAAACAACGGCCGCGGGGCCTCATTTTGGCGATGGAAAATGCGCTGCGTTTGGCTTGTTTTGTCAATTACCCTCTGGTAAATCAAAGGTGGCAATGGAAAATCCCCCGAGGTTCCGATGGGAACATCCATAAATGATGGTTTTCCATTGCCATGTGAATGATTTCCGGAGGGCACACTTGTTGTACATCATGTATGCTCGGATGTCAATCTTTTAGGCAACAAGAATTGGGGGGTAGCGGGCTTGGAAGCACTGCAATATGGGTGTTTGTGGAAATGGTTATTTGAATAACCAAAGGAACCATTTCATTTGTTTTCATCTTCATATGTTATGATGGAAGTCTGAGGCTAGCCCCTCATACAAATAAGGTGTATGAATCCCAACCTAGGGGACACTAGCAAAACCGCTATTTATTATTTGTTATTAGTGGCAGGGGCACTTCTTGATTTCCATGATATTCCCGGGAATCTATCCATATCTATGACAGGCCAATGATCCATCTATGGAACCTACCCATCTATCATCACCGCAGCAAGTCAGGTTCCAGCCATGACCTATGGTTAGACCAAGCCTAAGAAGCCTAAGAAGATGAAAGTTACTGACGTGTTGCCCGACATTAGGCGTGTTTGACCATGGATTTTCGACAAGATCGTCATGGCAGCTTGAACCAAGAGAATGACATAGAATGACTAGCCGAGACACAGGACGCTGTCAACTACTGAGCCTGTGGGTTATTTGCTCTACTTTGTTTTCACCTATCAAAATAATACGGCCGACCTTATGCAACATCGAGCAAGTTGGTATCCACGTCAGTGCACTCAAAAGCACACCATTCAAAGCACATCGAGGTACTGCCGGTCATCCCCAACAGCACTGCAGCATCGCCATGGCCTTCCGCCGCCTCGGCTTACCTTTGGCGGGTCTTGAGCCCGCCCGGCGCCCCAAAGTTGGCTCGGCGCCCGCCAAAGAGCGGGCAGAGAGGGCCGCGCAGGACCCACAGGAGCCCAAGGCACGGGTGACGCTTGCGGTGCCCGCCACAGGCGCGGCGCGGAGGAGTTTGCCAAAGTTTGTCTGTTTTTTGAAGTGTGGCGAATGTTTGGTTCAAAAATGGCGAATCTGAAGCTTAGGAAACAAATCAGGGATCTCAGCTGCCTCACTCAGAATGGAAAGTGAATAAATCTAAATGATGATCATGGGGATCTCACGTATAAATGGACATGTATCCCCAGCTCAGGGTTGAAACCCTAGCAGATCATTTTGACTACCACCCCCATCCAGTGTTTTGAGAAAGAATGAGAAAGCCGCTTGGAACCCGTCCCCGACCCCTTGAAGATTTGATCATTTTGATCAGTACAATTCAAAACATAGATCATCTATGATCATCTAATGGCACCCTTATGGCACTTAAAAATGTTCTAACTTTGACCCTCCGCATCTTTCGATGGTCCCGGATTGAGGCTTTGAGGCCCACTGGACTCCTTGATCCGATGATTTGATCTCAGAAAATTCCATGCGGCTTCACGCCCGGGTCAAATCGATAGTAAAAGCCTTAGAAAAATCATCAAATCGATAGATTACCCCCATATCATATCCCAAAACCTGAAGATTCTGATGGTATCTGATGGTTTACTCACCATAAATCCAGATAAATCCAACTCGCAGTTGTGATCAGGTGGAACGGTGAAGGCCAAAGAATCCAAGGACAAAGCTCCGAAGACCAAAATCCTGGTGGCTGCTGCGGCCCTGGGAGCGAAGACCAAGCCACTCCTGCGCCCGCGCGCTGATGCTTGGCGCGTTTTGGAACCAAACCATCGGGGAATGGTAAAAATGGACGTTTATGGTAGATATAACGAACCAACTATGGTTACAAATGGTGATTTTCCATGGCTATGTTAAATAATCAGATGGTATATAATGGGGTTTATAATGGCTTATAAACCGTTATGTCCATTACAAACCAACTTATAACTGGGGGTCACCATGCTGTGGGAATCAAACCGTACACCTGATTTTGAAGTTTTTTTGTCTCCGAATGGGGAACTAAATGGCTGTAAGTCGTGCACAAGTCAGAAATCGACATCATTCTACCATCATTATACCATCAATCTACCTTAAATCATCCGAACATCGACCAAGAATCATCTACAGTCATGGACATTCATGGACGATAAAATCATGTATGAATCTTTGAAAACAACTCAAAAAAGCAATCCCTTCAACGACACCGTTTTGCAGGAAATTCACTAAGTTCACTAGCATTTCACAATTGCTCTGGAAATCCGGCAATGGACATCTCCCAAGTTAAAACGATGTTCCCAGGTTTGATCATATTCCCCTAAAATGCAATCAACGTCCCATTAAATCCATTTAAATTCCATCAATTCCCATATCATTTCTGTTTATTTCTCCATTCTTATCATGAATTTCCACCAAAACCTCCCATCACCGTAGGACGTGGATGGCTCCGGCGGCTCTGGCCCCGCCCCGGACCCGGTGGCAGCCGCCGCGGCCGCGGCTCCGGCGGCTCCGGGGGCGGCGCTGCGGGGGCGAAATCTGCTGGGCTCGGTGTTGAGCCATCTGGGCTCCGCGCGGAAGCGGCTGCAGATGGATCGCAAGGTTGGATGGATATGGATGGATGGGAAATGATGGGCTAAATGTGATGGGAAATGTGACTGAAAAATATTTTGAGATGGTGGATAAAAAAAACACAACCAGATGGGTAGTGAAATATATGATTTTATATGGCAAAATAGATCATGAGTGCTTGGTTCTTGATGTGGAGTTTATGCGTAGTTGGTTCAATGCTATGGATTGATCGACGGTTTATGACTGCTCAGGTGGAGAAGGGGGTGGTGAAGGCTGTGATGAAGCCGAAGCTGCGGATGAAACAGCAGCTGACCAGACAGCGGGTGGCCAAAAGTGGAGAAGATGAGATGCCTGGATTTGCACGGAGTTTCAGCCATTTGTTCCTTTTTTTATGAAGCAGACATGAGAAATCTACCGGGGATTTTTTATTTAATACATTTTAATACATTTATATCATATATATAATATAATATATAATGTAATATATAATATAACATTGAAAATAATATAATATAGTATAATATATAATATAATAATATAATATAATATAATATAATATAATATATAATACTATATAATAATATGTAATGATTAATAATAATGTATAATGATTAATAATAATAATATATATATACATAATGTAATACATATATAATAATGATATATCATAGAATATATATAATATATATATATATATTATATTTATAACTATATATACATATGTATAATATATATATATAGATACTACTCTTTGTTTTGGACTTCTGGAAGCAAAATCCAAGGAAGGAAGCACTGGAATTGCGACTGGCTGAGCATTACTCTCACATGATGAATTTCATCCGCACGCGGGGGGAACCCATTTTGTTCTACCTGCCAGCGAAGCACAATGCGGAAACACAGAAATGTCTCGAGGAAACTCAGCGCACAATCCGCAGAAAGATTGAGATGCTGCCCACGCATCTTGGTGGAGGAGCTGCGGATGAAGAGGAGGAGGCTGAGGCTACTGAGGATTGATATCAGGATGCGGAGTGATAATGGCAACATGGCACGAGTTACAATGATATGCAGCGAACAGTCCTGTTCCATCCCTATCTGGGACCTTTGGGAACCTCAAGCGACTTCATTACGTTGTTTTTGGTGGGAACCAGCTTCCATGTCGTTTGATTTTATCCAGATGTTTGGAAGTGGTTAAACATGCTTAAACCTTCTTGGAACGTTTGTTTGTTGTCATTATTTATGTTGGCATCGGGGGTAGCTAAGCTCCCATTTTATGCTGAAAGATCCAGTTTGTTTGCTGTTTCTTTGACGTCCTGGCTTGAATCATTGTACCTCCTCCGGGCCGAAAAGGTGATTCCAGCGCCGCGGGATCCCAAAATCATAAACCACGGTCCGGTGGTGGTTTAAGTGAAGGATAGTGAAACGGTCCGGTGGGTTTTGGGGTTCCCATTTCAAGACACCCCAATAATGTATGTATATATATATATAGGATAATCATAACATATACTGAGTATACTGTGCATAAGAGCTTGGTGGTCAAGATGTTTCAAGTGTTTTGCGGAAAGTCCACTCTGGGACGATTCAGAGCCATGTTTTATTGGAATGGGTTGAATAGCAGCCACATAATAGCCATCATTACATTGTGAATTTTTGCATATTTCGCATCATATTTTTGCATAGCATGCACATTCTTTCTTTGGCTTTGTCGTTGTGGCCTGATTATGCACATGCCATTTAACCCTACAAGAGGATAGAAAGAATTTACCTCTATTCCAGTATGTTTATGATTTTTAATTTTCCCATCATTTTGAAAGCCATGAAGTTAGCCCAAACGCTTGGTATTCCGTTGAACATTTGGGTGTGTTTTAAGCTTTATATAATGGGGATTTATGGTGATTTAATGGGGGTTAATGGGATTAAATGGGGATTTAAGGGGATATAACTGACCAGCTTGATATGATGGGGTAGAATGGGATCAAACGCCTGGCCAGTTGGCACCAATGGCTCATGAGACGCATGAGAGATGAAGCACCCTTTTTGGTCACATGAGATGTGTTTATAATTTACATTAATTTACCATCTGGTTATTTAACAGTTTGCGAACTGGAGAATCACCACGCTATCGGGAGATCATCATGATCATCTATTTCTATGGACCATTTTCGACTGTTAACCAGAGGCTAACTCTTCGGAATTCGCCAAGAAAGGCCCTGCAGATTCTTCCAGCCAAAAAAACTCGGCGAGCCCCGATGATCGTGATTGGGATGGATTGCCAGGAATATCGAAGCCAAGTCATTTCAACATATTTCAACGATCACTGGTTGGTGGTTTGGAACATAAATGGATTATTTGTCCGTCTATTGGGAATTCCATCATCCCAACTGACTTTCACTCCATCATTTTTCAGAGAGGTAGGTTGAAACCACCAACCAGATCAGACACACAGACACTGACATCGGCTTTCCGTTGGGTGCCGCCAAGCCAACCTATCGATCATGACAGGTGCCCGATTTTCGGGGGTGATCGGGGAACGCCAATCGTTGGGTCCCAACGGTACCGCGTTTGTCGCCATGCCGATGATCCAGTTGTCATTGGTTGTTACAACTGATTTCGTGTTGGTTTTCTGTGCCCAGGTTTACTGTATCATACTGTATCTATATAGTCCAACACAGAAATCGATGGTATTTTTTTTTCGGACCAGTTCCAAGTTTGCTGATGTGCACCAAAAACACACGGATCCATGCCCCACAAGGAAATTTTTGAGCTTGGGGCAAAGCTTTGGATCCTACGACCAGAATTAGGGTTTCAAACTGTTTACATTAACGGTTACATCCACAATCATCCACTGGAAAGCGTTCCGAGAAATATTTGCACCCAAAAAAAACTCACATTGTAATTGTTACGCTTTTTCTGTACCCGGGTTTGTTGAATATCCATTTTCCTAGTTTCTATACCTATGCTTGCTGGGGATATAGATATATATATATACATATTTATAACGATATATGAGTTGGACTGTTGTGGGTATGACCCCACTAGTTGAATGACAACCACCTATACATTACTATACATGTATATGATAGTTAACGGATAATTAAAGATACTTAACAAGCGTTACACCAACAAATATATGTGCTTACCATGGTAAAAACTTGGGTTTGCACGGCCCATCTTGTAGGATGGTTAGACCATGCCCTGTAACTTCACCATGGCACATATGGCTGGAAATTTGATCGAAAAACCTAAAGCTTCGACAGAACCTTTAACATAGTTAAAGGAGTGACCATAAGGTTTCCTATCGTCTCTAATCGGTAGGGTTTCCGTTCTCGCAACATGGCCAACTGTTAGTGGGTGGAGGCCAGGTCAAAAAATCCTAAATCTCCATCAAATGATATAAATGGCTGCGAGTCGACCCATGAAACATCACGAAACATTGATGGATGGTTGAACCATGAAACACTTCCAGGTGTTTGACCTTCTCTCCCCATGTTCTCCAGGCAGATGTCGAAGCAGTTGGATTTTTAGGCTGGGAGAAGACCACAAACTGAAGAAGTGATGGGAAAAGTTAAGAATTGGTGAACACATAGGAAAACATTATATATATATCCATTTATATATATATATATATTCATAATGTGTATATATATTATAATATTATATATATTGTACATAATATATATTATACATATTACATATTTTATCCTAATGCATATATATATATACAATATTATACACATACTATATTATACATATATTATATAATATACAATATACTATATATTACATATTATATATATTATTATTATATGTATATATATGTATAATATATAATTCAATATATATTATACATATTGTATGTATATATATGCATAATATATAATCATATATATATATATATTGATAGTTGCATTCCCCATGGACATGTTGCCGGAAGTTGGGAATTGGGTGTGTTTGTAATTGGAGGACAACTCAATTCATGGCCATGTTGACGCGAAATGTTCAACTGCTAGAATTTTGTGATAGTCTATGTTGGACAAAGCCGTTAGGGCAAAATTGCAACCTTCAAGTTTTCAACAAGGAAAAGGGTATTTTTATGTATTTGTCCAGACTTGGCTTGAAGGAACAATTACTGGAAAGCCCAAGATTTGATTAAATCAATCCATTGATATTTGACCCTGGGGTGACCAGCAAAAAGTGTTTGTTCTCAGCAACTAGTAACTAGTGTAGGAGTTGACAAACTTGAGGAATTCACACGGAAACAGGTGACTTTGGCCAATGCTTATCCCAAGAAGGTACAAGACCGGAAGACCATCATGGTTCAGAAGAACATCATCTTCCTCGTTAGAGTAGGCAGTTTATTTATGTTTATTTATATATCTCATATATATATACCATATCAAACAATATATAGACCATTAGTTCATTTACATATTATATATATATTATATATATCATATATATATATATATCATATATATATATATCATATATATATATATCATATATATATCATATATATATCATATATATATATATATCATATATATATATATATCATATATATATATCATATATATATATCATATATATATATATCATATATATATATATCATATATATATATATCATATATATATATATACATACATGTATCATATATATATATAATAGATATACTACATCTAATACTACTACTATAGACCATCATTGGCCCAAATGGGACCTTCAACTTGCCCGTGGCTTGCCGGTGAAGTTGGGATGATCATGGATATTCCCAGCTTGCTTCCGCTGAGGATCTCAGTATCTCTTGGATATTCCCATGAATTCATATTGAAGAGATATGGAAATGCTATGGAAATGTGGGGCCATTGATTACCCTCATGGTAAATTAATGGTTAATAATGGCTAATAATGGCTATTCATGGTCATTAGTGGGTTATTCTCTGGTAAATTAACAGTTGGACCCTGAAAATAGCCATTGTTTAGTGGAAACTAATCTTCCCCTCCTAATGTACTGCCAGGGTCTATGTTAATTTACTGGAGGGTATCTTAATTAATGGGAATATCATGATTTATAGTAATATAAGAGATTTATCATTATCAATTATCGCATATATTAATAATTGGGAATATGATGATATATGAAGCCAGATATATCTCATGATGATATATGAAGCCAAATATTATAGGAATATGATATTGATCCATGATATTGAAGAGATACTGAGATTCATATTGAACCCAAATTAATTATGGGATATTATGGTAATAAATACCATAATATTATATAATTATGAAATATCATGATATTGCCATAAATCATTAATTATGGCCCATTCTTTCCCATTAAAAGCCTGACTTTTTTATTGGAGAACTATGACCACTGGATGGCTTGCTTCAACGTAGGGCATGCCCACTTCCGACTACCAGGGCACCAGTCATGTTTTTCTGGGGTAAACCTCCATTAATAGAGATATTCCCAGTAAAACCAATATTTGTAGATGATTCTCCCATATTTTTTCCATATTGTCCTATACTTTCCCATGACACCCTCCATTTTTGAGCGGGTGTTTGACCGGGCCGTTGAGCTGCCCAGGCTAAGCTTGTGTGCGTTCTCCTTGCCATTGCGTCTTGGGCAAGCGCTTGGTTGTTGGAACTGCCGACGTGGTCTGGAACAACATCTACGAGCTCATGATGCCCTTCCTCATCATAATCGTAATAGTAATAGCCATTGAAGCATTGTACTAGCAATAGTAATAGTAACACTAATAGTAACAGCAAAGATAATAGATTTAATCGTAATATATAGTAATAGTGGTAGTAATAGTGGTAGAATGATAGTATCAGTCACTAAAGGGAGAAGTCCCAGGTTGCAGCGCGGGGCTGACCCACCTGGCCTAGCCCAAGTGGGATCTCCTAGCCAGGCGCTGTGGGGGGGTTGCGGGAGGCATGGGAGATCCTATGCCAATATCAGTAGATGTACTGAGCATCAAATAGTAGATACCCTTCATGACGGGCCCCGCAATTTATGAACAGATCCAGTACTGAACACGTGTTTCGAGTGGGGGAAATTAGTTCTAGGGAGAAGGGAGAAGGGTCAAACTCCTCAGCCAATAGATTCATGTTGTTTGAAATTGGGTATACTCTGATTCTTGGGATGATTATTTTCATAGCCCCATGGTTGAAAATTGGGGGAATGGTTTCCTGTGGATCTCACATGACAGTTCTTGGCGAACACTCTGTGCAAAGAGCGGCTTTGAAAGATGATTTCCAGGTCTTGCTGGAGAGGAGAAGCCAACTGCAGGCTGGACATGGCTGGACGCTGATGATTTGTCATCCCAGAATCATATTGCTGGGGCGTTGAACCATGGGTTAAACCTTGTTTAATCATCCTGACATGGTCATATATAAACACCCCATGACTGAATCCCCAGTTCATCAACAGATCAAGGCTGAATCCTCCTTCAAGTGTAGATTACCTCCCTATTCTACTGCTTCGATCTGCACTTGTTCTTGGTGAACTCTCCATGTATAGTACCCCCCAAAACGATGCAGAATAGGTTCAATATTTATGACTATTTTAGTACCCGGCGCCGTCTCCAGGCAACTGGCAACGAACACTTTTTTTTCCCGTTTTTAATTAAGGGTTTGGGGTGGGGGATGTTAACGTCCCTGTCAACTTGCTCACATCTTGTATGCTTCGCAAACTTCGGGGTTGGCTGGCTTATATATATATAATTATATATATATATATATTATATACGTATGTATACACGTACAATTACATTAACATTTATATAGGTATTATATATATATATGTATGTCAACATATGTATACATATACATTTGTTTTCACAGTTATATGCATAAACATGTATATATCTTCTTTTACATATATATATATATTTCTCACTTACGTACATATATATATATATGTTTAGACATGTGAAGTTAACTTGTCGGGGAATGTTAGGGTCTTCAACTTTCTTTCAAATACCACATATTTTTCAATGTCTTCAAAATTAAGCTTGCGAGGCTCTTTGATGCAAAAAGCCGCAAAAAGCACCAGTTGCCCAAGACGGCGCGACCTTTTAGTAGGTATGGTTTTACTTTTCTGCATTTGTTTGGGGGTGCTAAATATTATCCCCTTTATACCACAGATACAATCCCCGTTTTTTCCCCAGTGCATCACCATAAATGGTCTATTTTTGTTGTGTATACAGTGAAACATAGTTAAACAATTATTCACCAGTTAAACCATTTCTTAAACCAGATCAAACCCATTAACCCCCCATGAAGGCGCAACCCCCGATGCTTGGACGACTTCGCACTAACGTCCAGGGCTGGGGTACCCCACCGAGGCGAAAAAAGTGGTGGAGCTCAAAGGCATGCTGCGTCGCGGCCCAAGGCCAAGTTAGTTGGATTTAACCATGAAACATCTTGAAAGGGGTGTTTGTTTAAAATGGGATACGTTAGTAACTTTGGGATATATTGGGATATCATATCATGGGATGTTTCTCCAATGATTTCATTGTTCTGGAAGCCAACAAGCCCCAAGATGTTTTGCGTTTCGAGGCCGGAAGGGCCTGAAAGTGAGCGGTCGCAAAGACGACCTGGTGCAATGGGGCCCCAGAGGGGTGGATGAGTCAGTTATGGTACCCTCCGGTGTCATCAAACATGGCAGCCGCGTTTCTGGCTGAGAAGTTCATCAAACATTTCATGGTGGATTTTCCAGCAAGCCATGTTTGATTCTTAGGAGGGTACCCTCTGGTAAACTAACGTAACTATTGGAAATCACCATTCTTAATGGGAAAACTCACTATTTCTATGACCATTTTCATCCATTTTCAATAGCTATGTTAGTCATTACCAGAGGGTAAGTTCATATGCTAATCAGAATAAATGTAAGTTCATCAGCTGTAAGTTTTCAATAGCTATAAATGATCATTTTCATCCATTTTCATCTTTGTACTAAACAGGAATGACTCAATGGTCACTATGAGAACAAAAAATCCAAGTCCCACCGTGCTGGTGAAGGAAATCCCCGGTGCTCCTACGCTGGAGCTGGAGTGGCATCGGGCATCTCCATTTTAGACACATGGCTCTGGGATTCAGATAATCACATGATAATCACCATATTAAACCATTATTAAATCCCATGAAATCCGATGAAATCCCATGAAATCCCATTAAATCCTGGAAAAAATCACCATAAGCAAGGTTCAATCACAACAATTCCTAACCACCATCCTATGAAATCACCATGAAACCACCAGAAAGTCACCAGAAATTTCACCCCAAAGTCAGGTGAAGCGCCTACTAATTTCGACACTGCCGGAGGCCTACAAGGTCGGTGCAAAATGATGGGATTCTAAAGGAATTCATAGAGATTTCCATGGGATATTCATCGGAATACAATGGGATGTGTATATTACATATACATGTATATATATATATATACACATATATGGATATGCAGCATAAGTTATATCACTTTAGCTATAATCAAGAGACAGGGATTTCAATTATGTTGGTTGGTAAAACCATGAACCATTGGGATGTCTTGGGATATGCATGTGATATGAATGTGATTTTTTGTGTCGCAACATGCCTTAACTGCTGGTTGGTGGGATGACAGCGATGTCTGAGCCTAAGCCCCCGGTTAGATTAAGAAGTACTAGACCGAGCCTTATTGTTGGGCCGCCTTATTTATTAATTATAGTAGAGCTTGTGAAAACATGTGTATCCATATTTGATCAACAGTTGATGAACCGGATATAATTTTCAAATCGCATGTGCCGCGTCCAATCTATGAGAAACTGATCATCAAATAAATTGGATCAAACAAATCTAGTGATATTGGATCCAACGTTCATCAATCATGTCAAGAACTGTGAACAAAACACAATTCCAGCAACTCTGCATCCAATTCTCACAGCGCTGGACGGACAAGGGGTGATCCTCATTGATTTCGCATTTGATGAGTTTTGGATGAGATTGGTGTCCCCAGTTTCTCGAAATCCCCATTCATAATTCATCGTTATCAAGCCTGAAGCCCACGTACACATCCACATTGAAGATGTCAAGTTCAGGACAAATCTCCCTCGACTTTGGATCAGATGTTTTTCGGCTCTGTGTTCAGATCTCAAAAAACCATTGGGATCGAATGAAACCATTGGGATCATGAAGCCGTATGAAAACGTATTTAAACAACATTATCAACAGTTGGGTTCGTTTGGAGATTATTATCCACATAATGTGTATATATATATACACACACACTCTCCAGTAATCAAGCATGGCAGTGGAAAAACCACTATTTATAGATGATTTTCCCAGCTATAAACCTCCATATATATAATTTGGGGATTTCTCAGTCAGCTACGTGTGAGCAAACCGGAGGGTATAATTATATTATATATACATATATATGTATGCATATATAACTATATTCATATATATATATATGTATATCCATATATATATATATATACATATTTATACAATATATATATATACATTATAATATATATATACATTATAATATATATATACACATTATAATATATATATACATTATAATATATATATATATACATTATAATATATATACATTATAATATCTATATATATATATATATACACATTATAATTTATATATATACACATTATAATATATATATACACATTATAATATATATATATACACATTATAATATATATATATATACACAGTGTGTATATATATATATACAATATATATATATATATACATACATATATATATAGATTCATAATCTTCATAATCCCATGCATCACCACTGCCAAAGGCTGAGGAGCCACTTGAGCTGTGGCGCCTCTCTCGAGTCACTCGGATTGAGGTTGTTCAATGCTGGGGAAGAAATAGGTACTCATAATGCAGATTCTATCGGTGAAGATTAGTAAAATGGGAGACAAACTTGGGGATAGCCATGAACTAGGGAGCTGACTAGGAAAATGAGGATCAAAATCGCAAGGGTTCCCCAAAATTGAATGGTTCACTAGGAAAACACATGGATCAACACGGGATCTGCACCCCAAAAGTGGGGATCGCAGATGGTCTCCAATGTGGGGCCCTTTTTTGTGTTTGTAAATTGCAGGTTATGGGTGCCCAATGGTATGACCCACACCTAGCTGTGGCAAATTTAGGCTGGTTGCATCAACATGGTGATGATAAGTGTTGTAAAGCGGCCAAGGATAGCAATCCCTACTAAATAGTGGACCATAGTGGACCCATGCCTCCAACTAGTCGACTCTGCAAACTCTGCACATTTCGATGTTTGGAGCGCCAGAGAGTTCTTGTTGGCCTAAAAATGCCATGCCCCAAATGTTCGCTACACTTTTCGGAACATCCCGAATTTCTGGGGTTGGTTGTGTTCCAAAATTCTGCCAGGACTTCAACGGAATCAGCTGTGAACTTTCTCCGGGCTGTTCCGAGGTTCAAATGGTCCGAGACTTGGAGGATCCAAAGGCTTCAGGCACCCTGGGGTGGGTCAAATTACCCAGTGGAATACCATAATTTGGTGGGATGAACATCTAACATCATCCAGCCATACCAACTATGGCAACTATGGCGACATGGGGTTCACCAGGGTTTTGACCCATGGCCATGGCCGTGATCCATATGTGTAAACATGTTCAGGTGTAAATCCTCACAAAACCATGGGGTCATATGGGGGATCCCAGTTTTGAGGGACAATGAATTGATGGTAACTGAAATGGATCCATGTTATGCCATGAATCGAGAGATATTGCATGCCCATCTAATTCTTCTTTGAAGGTACTTTACCTAAGTTTAGAGTCTAAACTCAGTTCAGTCCTTTGACCTTTGACAGTCGCCATTTGACGGTTGGAATTGTTCATGTGGCAGGTGAGGCTGTCTAGATAAGACATTCCGCCTCACCAACCTCACCCTATGGCAAGCTTGCCAGCTCTGCCCCGAACCCGACAGCGTCACAGCTTCCAGGATCCGTCCGTTTCTCTTTGCATTTCTCTTTCCGTTTCTCTTTCGTCCTTGCTCACACTGCAGCTCCAGTGTGCGACAGACTCAAGACAGTTTCAGCAGCGATCCATGCGATGGCGGTGCGAGCCTTCGGAATCGCGCGCGCCATGCTTTCCACCCAATACAGCCCTTAACGAAAGCATGGTTCCTCCATGTTCCTCCATGTTCCTCCATGTTCCTCCATATCGAGTTTTGCGTGGTGCGCCGCGGTTCCTGCCTTTGTGATGCTGTCTTTGTAAACTCTAGCATGTA
Source organism: Cladocopium goreaui (assembly GCA_947184155.2). NCBI lineage: Eukaryota > Dinophyceae > Suessiales > Symbiodiniaceae > Cladocopium > Cladocopium goreaui. The sequence continues at coordinate 45,733 of CAMXCT020003255.1, forward strand.
CCCGTGCAGAGAGTGGGAGGAAAACAAACGACGCCCATGCAGTTTCTTTAGTTCTACTTGGAAAAACCATGTTTCCAATGGTAGATTTTCTGAACGAAACCAGTCTCTCTTTTCCAGTCGCCGCTGAGTCGCTGGCAGGCGCTGTGCAGAGGGAAGCCAAACAGAGGCAGTATCGGGTCATGGCTGGGCAGGTGGCAGGCTGCCGAACTGCTGCTTGGTGCTGTCCTTACTGTGCACCCTTTTTATCCCACCCAGATGGGGAGACTTTGATGTATACAACATATGTCCTCGTCTAGATAAAACTTGTGAATGCAGATTTATATTTATTTATATACATAGTTCTTTCTCTGTAATTGTCTACATTATATCTATACAGTACATATCTATACCATTCAATACCTATATCAACATCAAACATCAAACATCAAACATCAAACATCAAACATCAAACATCAAACATCAATATCAATATCTATATATATACACTTTTATCCTTGTATCTATCTATCTCTCTGTTCTATTCTATTCTAATCTAATCTAATCTTATCTTATCTTATCTTATCCTATCTTATCTTATCTATCTATCTATCTATATTTCTATCTATCTATCTATCTATCTGTCTATCTATCTATATACACATACTTAAGGTATATGTATGTATTGTATGTGTGTATTTATATAGATATATGTATATATATATGTATATATATATGTATATATATATAACACATCTTTGCATGTGAGGATCTTGCGCAAGGTCCTATATGCTTCGGAGAGGGGCTAGAGGTGGTTTGGGGTCGGGGTCATTTTCGCCGCCACCGGAGGTGGAAGGAGTTCGAAAAACACTTCAGCGAGATCCATGCACAACTGAGGCGGGATTGGAGATTTTGGAGGAGCACCTGGGATTTTGGGGGTTCCATTTTTTGATGCCCAAATGGTATTGGCTTGTCTAAGTTGGTGATTTTCGGGATGGATTCTGTATGCCGTATGATCTACAAATTGGGGATTTTCCATATATCAATTCACTGGAGGGTAACTACCAAGTGAGCTACCTATCCAGTAGGTAAATGATATATATGATAGGTAGTTACCTATATATCTATGGTGGATTTTCCATATCTATATCAATTTACTACCAGTAGGTAAATGATGATACCTCGTCTAGAACCTCACCCAAAAATACTTTTCTCAAAAGGAAAACACCAACCAGACATCTGGGAATATTCACCTCAAGAGGTGCTGGGATGTCATGATGTAATCAAATGTTACAGTTTGGTTATTTCCACATGGAGAGGCATCCCTGGCAGGTTCATATGCCTGTAAGGAATCCCTAATGGTGGGATGACCACCATTTTCACATGGGGATTGATCTAAATGGTGAGTCAAAACCACCCTTAAAATGGTTGGTTCATCTATGGTTAATCTATGGTTAATCTGGTGTAAACCAACAACAATGGGAATATGATGATGATCTGGTTGGTGCTTTGGAACATTTGGATTATTTTTCCCATCATATTGGGGATTTCATCATCCCAACTGACGAAGTCATATTTTTCAGAGGGGTTGGTTGAAACCACCAACCAGATGGATGTTTATTCCCTCTTTTCGGAACATTTCGTAACTTGACCAATCCCCCCAAATGGCTTTACAAGTCACACGTGTGCCGATCAGGGATCAGCAGAAGCATAGCATCCAGCAGGGCCTGCTGAGAAGGCGCCCGAATGTCGCAAAAAATGGCTGTGAAAATCTACTGGTAATTTAAGAGTTAGCTAAGTTAGCTATTGAAAATTGTGATTTATAGTGAAAAATGGTGATGTTCAATAGCTGCACAAATTGCCAAAGGGTATGTCTGACTTTTCCCCTTCTTGAGCACATGAAGGGAGCGTTTCATAGAGCAGGTGAGACGTAGCTGCTGTTGGTTTCTCAGTAGTTCTTCGGTGGTCAGTCCCTTGAAGTTTAACCACTGCAGCAACCTTTGGGAGTGAAGCTATTGGATTGACGCAATGTGAAAATGCATTTGCTGAAGCTTTACTTGTACGTATACCTCCAGTGATCCATATCAATAATCACAATAGTAGTGATGCCACCACTACTATATCGCTATCTATTACTACCATTTCTACCTTTACTACTGTTACTACTATTACTACTGCCGCTGCTACAACTACAACTTTATCATATATATATATATTGATCCCATCTCTTGGGTCTTGTGCAGGGGCCGTTGTTTGATCGGTGATGAGTCTGGCTGCCCAGATGACGGAAGCTGTGGAATTTCTCATGGCTTTCCCATGTTGTATCATGTTGTATCTCCATGAAATGATGGGTTTTAAGGTAGTTTTAACCACTCAAAATGTCACAAGGTGACAGTCAAATCCTGGTTTTTGTTGGTGTACCCAAGCCGCATAGCTCTTCATTGTCGTTTAACCGGCAAACATGGACACATCTTGTGGGAATGGGGGTGTTTGCCTATTTTCATCTATTTTCCCAGCATTTACCCATTGTTTTCCCCCATTGCTGTTCTTGGTTGGTGCTTTCAACTTCCCAGCATTCTTTATATGGAGGATTATTTTTTTTTGCAATCGAACATTGGAGAATATTCTCCCAACACAAACATTGTTCTCAAGATTTTTCCCGAATTTTGTTCCAGGATGTTCCACTCATTTTCCCAGTCATGTCCCGATCATGTTCCCATCATTTCCAATCGATTTTCCCATGGATTTTCCAGAATTCCAACATGTTTTTTGGCATATTTCAGCAAGTTTCCCCCCATCATGTTCCCCTGAGGGCATTTGGTGAAATGGGGGGTACCCCCAGTAATCATCCATTTTCTAGGATTCTCCATGAAATAAACCATTCTAAACCATTCAGCTATTGGGGGTATCCCCATTTCAGGAAACCCCATTGTCACCAATTATGAACCATTATATTTGCACTATGTTTACCTTTAGTACCATCATTAACCATCATTAGAAAACTAGATGTTACCGTATCTTTTTCACCATCATTCATGAAAACTATCATCATTAACCATTTATTATAACCATTATCATCCATTATTCACCATCCATTCGCCACTATTAGCCTCTGGTAAACTAACAACTATAGAAAATCACCATTTTCAATGGGTAAATCCACTATAGCAACCATATATTGAGGGAACCCCAATTGATTTTCCCATCCCCCGGATGGGAGCGCCGGAAAACCCCAGGATGGGCCTGGGGAAGACGTTGACCTCCCTGGTCCTGGCGGAGATGTACGCGGAGGAGATGTCGGAGATGCGTTGGGTCATGGGAAAACAATGGGAAAACAATGGGAAAATGGGAAAACAATGGGAAAATGGAAAACAATGGGAAAATGGGAAAACGATGGGAAAATGATAGGACAATTAAAGGACAATGATAGGAACATGATAGGAACATGATAGGATAATGATGGAAGACCTCTTCGAATAATGGGAATCCGATGGAAAATGATGCAATAACATGCAACAACTATGTCCATTTTTGTTGAAATGATGGGAAACATTCTGGGAAAATGATGAGACAATTACGGGAAAACAATGAGATGATTAATTACGGGACAATGATGGGAGAATGATGGGGACATGATGGAAATATGATGGGAATTTACCAGTAGTACCGCACAAGGCGGTGGCGGAAGTTTCAAAAATAGGAAACCTATAGGAGAGGTTGGTTGTTGTGAATCAGGGATGGCAGAGCGAATCCACTGATGGAGCGAAAGGTGATTGATCTCTCTCACTATTTCTCTCTCTTTCTCTGACTATCTACCTACCTACCTACCTATCTATCTACCTATGTATCTATCGATCTATCTATCTATCTATCTATCTACCTATCTTTCTATCTATCTATCTATCAATCTATCAATCTATCAATCTATCAATCTATCAATCTATCTATCTATCTGTCTGTCTGTCTGTCTGTCTGTCTGTCTGTCTATCTGTCGACCTGTCTATCTGTGGTGCAGTGTCATTCAGTGTAATGTAGTGTAGTGTAATGTAGTGTTGTGTAGTGGAGTGTAGTGGCATGTAGTGTAGCGTAGTGTAATGTAGTGTAGTGTAGTGTAATTTAATGTAGTGGAGTGTAGTGGAAGTTAGTGTAATGTAGCGTAATGTACTGTAGTGGAGTGTAGCGTAATGTATTGTAGTGTAGTGTAGTGTAATTTAGTGTAATGGAGTGCAGTGGAGTGTAGTGGAGTGTAGTTGTGTAGTTGTAGTTGTAGTGTTGTGGAGTGTAGTGTGGTGTAATGTAGTGTAGTGGAGTGTAGTGTAGTGTACTGTAGTGAAGTGTAAGTTAGTGTAGTGGAGTGTAGTGGAGTGTAGTTGTGTGGTTGTAGTTGTATTTGTAGTTCAGTGGAGTGTAGCGTAGTGTAGTTTAATGTACTGAAGTGTAGTGGAAGGTGGCGTAGTGTAGTGTAGTGTAATGTTGTGTAGTGTAGTGTAATGTAGTGTAGTGTAGTGAAGTGTAGTGGAGTGTAGTTGTGTATTTGTAGTGGTAGTTGTAGTTGTAATAGTGGAGTGTAGTGTAGTGTAATGTAGTGAAGTGTAGTGGATCTATCTATCTATCTATTCTATGTATCTGTCCACCCTGTACTGCTACGACCCTCAAATTCCTAAATTGAAACGTCATCTGAACCTCCAAAAGTGGCGCGAACATGTGGTGCTTTGTACATTTTGACTTCGAAATGTGCTTCGCGCCACAACGGCCTGCACTTTTTCGACATCTCAACTGCCAAAAGTGCTCCGTGTTTTGTACATTTTCACTTGGAAATGTGCTTCGCGCCACAACGGCGTGCACTTTTTCGACATCGCAACTTCCAAAAGTGGTCCGACGAGGTGTTTTGTACATTTTCACTTGGAAATGTGCTTCGCGCCACAGTCACACACACCATCTGTCTTTGTCACACACCATCTTTTACATACAACTTTGTCACACACAACTTTGTTTTACTTCTCGATCCTCCACCACCTTCTTTGTCGTTCCTTCCTTCCCCGGCCCCGCTACAACATTATTATGTGCTTATTATTGGAAGAAGTTGTCTTGTGGGGTTATCCGGTCCTTTAATATTTATACACATGGCTATAGTCACTACCTGAGGAAATGGGCCTGCTGCGAACAGCGGTGGAGTGCGTGGAGACGCCCGGGCGGATCTTCTACGATCTGCCGCAGTTTCGGGCCGTCGTCCCGACAGGCCTTAGCTCACCACAAAAATCTTTTGAGGAATCTTTGCGCGATATTCTTTGGAGGCTACACGACATGCACTCACACAATTTCAGTATCTATAGTAGTGGCTCTAGACATGGTAGAATCTATAGTGTCTTGGTGATTTAAACGGTTTTATGTATTGTATAGATATGAAAGATGTCGCCCATCATCATACTCTTCCATTTTTCTAAGATCTTCAAAGATTTCAAGGTCTCACAGGATTCAGAAGATGTTTCCTTGGCATCTTCTTGTCCAGCGCATTTCATCTTGATCATTTTCGATCCTACTGAAGCGCTTACAAACCAAGCACCAAAAACCACAAAAAATGCATTTGGTTTTAGTAAAGCGGAAATTGGCATATGCTGCATTTTGCACCGAACAGACCAGTGCTGGCAGAATTGGGGGATACTTGGATACATTTAGATATCTACAAGCACAAAGAGAATTATGTTCATTTTCGGGGCTTGGAAGTTCTTGGGACAACATTGCTGTAACATTGCTAACGCTGAGTGTCATGTTTTTTGATTTTGCCCACTGGGTATCGGGCCTTATATTTTATGTTGTCTTGATTTGCCAAATGCTGCAAGATAATTTTGCAGTCAGGGTCGAAGAAATGACATGTATATACACACACATGTATATAATTATATGTATATATATATATATTGTAGAACCCACCGCAGGGAGACGGCGACGCAGGCGCAGACGCAGTTCTCGCCAAGGGGGTTATCACCCTCTCCTACAACCTCCCGCTAAACAGGCTCATGCTGCGTGACAGCAATGAGAAGGCGAGGTGGGCGGCCACCGCCGGCACGCGGTTCGGCCTGGATGTGGTGGAACACTGCGCCAAGGCGGCTCGGCAACTACAACTACCACTACATTACACTCCACTACACGACACCGCACGACACTACGCTACACCACACTACACGACACTAAAGTAGATTACACTACTACATGCATACTACAGTATACTACATTATACTACATTACACTACAACTTCGCTACGTTACACTAATTACACGGCACTACACTACAGCTACAGCTACACTACTTTACACTAGACTACACTACCCTATACCACACTACACTACACAACGTTACACGACATTACTCTGTACCACACTACACTAATTGCACCGCGCCACGAAGACAACTGCAACTGCGCTTGCACATGTGCTAATTACACTGCATTACAGCTACAGCTCCACTACATTACTATACACTACACTACAACTACAACTGCGGCTACGGCTACAACAGCGACTTTAACTAGAATTGCGCTACACCACACTATCTACATCATCCAGCAGCTGTGGTAAGGTGACCACTGCGACCATTGCAACCACCCCGAAGAACACAGCTCCAACCACCTGTCGGTCCATCAGTGGATTCGCTTTGCCATCCGCGACTCACAACAACCAATCTCTCCTATGGGTTTCATATTGTTGAAACTTCCGCCACCGCCTTGTGCGATACTACTGGTGCTGAAGTTTACTGGAAAAAATGCCGCGGCCCAAGTTCCGCCCAGAGCGCGGACACACGCTTTGCGCGAGCCTGCGGTCGACATGCACGTCAACATTTGACAAGAGCCGCTTTATACGGAAATTTACGGGAAAAACGGCGCGGGCCAGGTTGCGCCCAGAGCACACATCTTGCGCAAGCCCGTAGAGACATTTACAGGGAAAACGCCGCGGCCCAGATTGCGCCCGGGACGCGGACACACATTTGATGCGAGCACGCGCTGCCGAAATGCAAGCGAACATTTGGCAAAAGTCGCCTGACACGGAAATTTACAGGAAAAAATGCCGCGATGGCGTGCACTTTTTCGACATCGCAACTTCCAAAAGTGGTCCGACACTGAGGTGTTTTGTACATTTTGACTTCGAAATGTGCTTCACGCCACAACGGCGTGCAATTTTTCATCACTCATCTGGCCAGCTGGCTCCGCACCCGCCGCTTTAGCGAGCCTACTTTTCGACCCTCCGGAGCCACAAATCATTGGAAAAAAACACAGTGTTTCGCGACTTTCCTACCTTTTCGCGCATCTGCATCTTCTTTCTTCTTACTCTTTTACTCTTCTTTCTTCTAATCTTCCTCTTCTCTCTGCCTCTTCCCTGCTCTGCTTTTCATCTGTCCATATTGTCGGAAGTTTGACTTCTAAACTTCCTTCGATAAGGAATTATGGAACATGGTCAAGCAATAAACATGGGAAGATTATTGAACATGTTCAAACATGATTTGAAGCAATAAAACATGTGTAAATTGACTGTCTTTCTTTCATGGGGATTTAGACATGGACTTAATGTCAATGACAATGCGTGTATATTTTCAAATATTTTCATATAACACCAAATGATATGGGTGATGGTGCATCGTTAGACTCTGGGGTAAGCAGCTTAGTTAAGCAACCTGGTTTCATAAGGATTTTCATGATCTAATGAAACCCCGCGTTCAGCCAACCAAGTGCCACTACAAGTTGACCAGGAATTGAAGCAACAAAATAAGGATTCTATTCAACGATTCTGGGTACAAATTATAACGACCTCACTGCGACCTCACTGTAATTATGGTTACTGAGGGGATTTATCCCACTATAGCCTTATTTCAGGTTAGAGAATTACTATATTTTACCCAGAACGATGTAGGATCTCGTACTCGGTACATGGGGATATGAACATATCTGAACCAAGATCGATGCTTTTCCTCCGGATGTTCAATGATGATCTGGCCCACCCCCAAACGCAGTGGGAAATTCCAAAGGTATACCTCCGAGATTCGGGACCGTGTGTGTTGAACAAATGATGGATGGTAATGATGATATGACCTCGGATTCCTGCCCGCTGAATGTGGGTTCCAGCACTGATATCTTTGTGATGCATACCGGGTTTCAGTATTGACGTCCCAATGGTATGATACATGCTATGTATATATATATATATATACAGATGTCAATGCATACACATATTTACTGAACTCTGTGTTTTTTTTTGCAGATATGCGTCCATGTATACATATGTATATATATATATTATATCCATTCTTGTTGATGGACATTCCGATAAGTTTGTTCTTTGTTCCCAATTTAAGCCTTTTCAAAGTCTGCCTTCCGCCTACAAACCAGCTAAACTTGCTCCTTGCTACCATCCCTGTCGTTGGCTGGCGCAATTACAATCTGTGAGTTACTGACACACACACACATATATATAATATATAATATATATATAATATATAATATATATATATTATATATATATAATATATATAATATATAATATATATATATATAATATATAATATATATAATATATATAATATATTTAATATATATAATATATATATATATGTTCTTGGATATATGCATCCTCATTGGCTGCCTTGTGATTGCTGGGAATGCTGGCTATATTACCATCCGTGTTAGTTGTTAGTTTTTGTTCACTACATGTTAGTACACTCTAGGTGTTGCTAGTGATCCGTTCATTCTTGTTTATAAAACACAATGATATCTCTATTTGCACATGTCAAATTTGTTCTCATTTCATCACTCTGATCTTAGGACAACAGGTTGATGCGGAGCAAAACTTGGCTAGCTCGTAGTTGGATCCTTGAATGCTAAACATGAACAACACTACACTACATTCCACTACACTCCACTCCACTATACTACATTACAATACACTACATTACACTGAATGACACTGCACCACAGATAGACAGGTAGACAGATAGATAGATAGATAGATAGATAGATAGACAGTCAGATAGATAGATAGATAGATAGATAGATAGATAGTCAGAGAAAGAGAGAGAAAGAGAGGAGACCTCAAGCACCTTTCGGTCCATCAGTGGATTCGCTCTGCCATCCCGGATTCACAACAACCAATCTCTCCTATGGGTTTCCTATGTTTGAAACTTCCGCCACCGCCTTGTGCGGTACTACTGGTACATTCATGTGTATTAAAATGTCACAATATCAACTGGTTTTAAGATATTCCCAGTCTCCGGAAGAGTCCGAGTTTCAAGGAGTGGCCCGTGCTGGTGGTGGCTCCTACCGTAGTGGTGGACAACTGGATCAACGAGGCCGACGCTGGAGATGACCCGTTGGGGTAAACGAAGAACCATGGGTTTTTCCATGGGAGTTGATGGCGATTTTAGGTTTTGAATGGGAATTGATGTGAAGTATCAATAGGATGATTTTTTTTTGGGGGGATATTCTAGGGTAAACATACAGTTTGATGTGGAACATCAACCAGTTGTAGACGATTTTCCTGGGGTTTCCCCATGTTTTTTCCCACATCTTTTCGTATGTTTACCCTATAGGGTAATTGGGGGATGCTTCTGGTTAGGCAAAGCCCAACACCACAAAGCATCCCCAATAGATGTGTGATTCATGGTTTATTGGATATACCCCTGCCTTAGGATGATTTCTGGGATTTTGCGGAGGATTTATCAACAATGAATGGGAATAGGATATCATCTTTGTCATTGGTTGGTGGTTTCACAACTTGCTGTTTTGTTTCCCTCTTGACTGCGTTAGTGATCCTTGATGATGAGCATAATTCAGCATATCTTCCAGCCGGTTAGAAACCACCAGCCAGATAAGGTAGTACATAGCTGACTACGGCCTCCAACATAACTCCATGTCACAAGATGAGAACCGCCCCTTTGTGGGACCCCTTTTGTGGTCCTACATTGCTTGTTGATTCGCACACAATAATGTGGTATCAACACTGCCGCAACCCATCCTGAAGTAATTATCAACTATGAAAGATGGCAATGAAAATAAACAATTTAAATATGGGTATGCACAATCTCATAAATAACAATCTTGTATATCGTCAATGGTGACTCTTCTTGTGATCTCCCATCCCAGCTCTGAGGGTATACCTCACTGGGTTTGGTTGGTCAACTACTGTCATTTGAGTGTGACACCTGAAAGCAAAATCATCCAAAGTTCATCCTGATTGTACCTACTCAATGAGCATTTTATGAAGTCAACCCGCCATTGCCAGATAGACCCATTTTGGTGCTGTGATGTTTGACATCTAGTTTTGTGGGTGTGGAGCCACTGGAAAACTGCGAACGCATCATCCTTTTCTTTGCTTCAGGAGATCAAGCATGATTAAGCCGTTAAAGAACAAACGGAACCCCCCACTTGGTTTTCTCCTGGGGCTCTCATCAAAGGCAGTTTTAAATTGATATTGAGTCATCTCTTCGCAGTGCTTAGTGGTTCAAAACGACAGTTACGGCGTCGAAGTTTGCGCCATGGCAATGGCAAGGAACATCAGTGTGGAACTGCTCAGTGGCAAGATTTACACCCTGGCAGTGCGGCCAGACATGAACATCGAAGAGTTGAAGGAGGAAGTGAAGGTCGGCTCAGGGCAAGCACCGTCCCATGAAAAACTCTTTCTGAGTCTCAGCAGTTTTGAAATCAGTAGAAGTTTATGACTGTTTGGTTAAGTTTGGTTGATATATTTTTTCCATCCAGCAATGGGATATGATGGGGCCCATTGACCGACCATATTCAGGGGGACGGCTCAACCACCAACCTGTGCGGTTGATGCCGCCTTCCCCAGGTTTTTCATCCATCGGACGATGAGCTAACCCAGCGACTTAGCACCGTGGAGCTTGTTGTTGATGGGGAGAAGCTGCATGATCTCAAGATGACCGTCTCAGAGTCTATCCTCGACTCTGCCAAAGTGCAGGCACAGGGAAAAAATATAAAGACAGGTGTAGTTGAGGCCCACAGATTGACTCAACATGACCCTTCGCCTTACGCCTCTCTAACTTTTTTCACTCCAAAGTTCAAATTTCTGTTATTATATTGGAATATATTGGATATGTGTGGATATGTGTGGTCATGCTTTGCGATCCGGAGTCATGACACACACCGGCAGTGACCGGTGCTGTGCGGGAAAGCATGGCCCAGATCTCACCAAAAACAAATATCCAACAACTTACGGGCCGGTTACTATAGATACTATAATCCCTACCCCCTATTAATAAACGCCCCCCCCTCCCCCCTAATTAAAAAAAAACAAAATTTGGGAACGCAGTCTTTTTATTAGGGGGGTGTTTCAGAGTGGCGCTGTTTGTTGTAATTATGTTGTGTGATGACTTATTCTCTTTGATTTCGGAGGTGTTCATATGATGAAGCTACCAAGATACCATATTACTTTTGGCCATTTTTGCTTCGCATTGGCATGATCTACGACTTCTTCTATTACTACCACTACTGCTACTACCACCACTACCCTCGCTATAGCAGCACAACTACTTGTTGTCTCTCGTTCAACGACAATGGCTATTACTCTTACAAAATCCTTGCAT
>CAMXCT020003255.1:62292-71046 GCA_947184155.2 Cladocopium goreaui
AAATCCCCGAGTTCTTGGTCAGCTTGGACTCGACGGTTATTTGTTTGTTTTCAACATAAATTTGGGGCTAGAGAACCCCAAATCATTGGCACATCCTGGTTTTGAAGGTTTTTTTTTGAAATCAACTTGAACGTTGGCCAGTAACAGATTCATAAACAAAAGCTGTCAAGACTGGAAGGTTTTTCACTTGTAAGAAAGTAGTGGCAAACACAAAATGTTTGAAGAATTGCTTGGTGAGGACTGGTTGAGTTGTATTCAAGTTGTTTTTGCAAAAACTAAACAGAGCAATCCAGCCAAGACTTGATCAATCACTAAGGGGGCCTCCATCCCTCAAACCTTTTTACATCAAACACCTGCCCAGAGATTTGCAATCACCTGGGGCTCTCCATTCTTGGCCTTTCTCCCAATTGAAAAACCCAACGAAACCACCAAACAATACAAGTGACTTGAGGTGATCAGCATTCATGTCTTTGAGGCAAGTAAACCCAGAATTTACCCAAAATAAAGAGAAGGGTTGTCAATCCCAGAGCCCACCCATTACTACGTTTTTTTCCTCAAACCTATTTGCAAGAAAATGCAACCCAACCCAGAGTTAATCAACCACTTGGGCCTTCCCATGCAAACCCATTTCCTGAAAATTAATCCAATTGTTTTGCAGTGACTTGGGGCGCTCCAGCCATCAAATTCATTCACATGTGCATGGGAAAATTTCTCCCAGAAAGTGTATGGTTGAAGATTTGTTGATGGAAAAAAGTGATTGACCAAACATTCTTTTGACAAAAAGCATTATTAAAAAATAAAAATAAAAATAAAATCAAGATTTTTGCTGAATAAACATCATTTGTTTGACTAAAAACCAAGATTGTTTTGAATAAAATCACGTTTTTTATGAATAAATCCAAGATTTTTGTGAATAAATCCAAGATTTTTTTGAAGATGTTCAAGGAAATGGGGTGTAAGTTTGATGTAAGTTTGCACCAAACTTACACTTTTGAGGTGTAAGTTTACATCAAACTTACACTAAACTTACACATCAAGAGTGTAAGTTTACACCAAACTTACATATCAAGAGTGTAAGTTATTCAAAAAAATGATTTAAACAGAAAAAACATGTGTGTTTTCAAAAAATGTTTGATCAGTCATTTTTTCCATCAAAAAAAATCAACCAAACACTTTTTCGGATAGATTTTCCCATGCACATGTGAATGAATTTGATGACTGGAGGGCCCCAAGTCATTGCAAAACATTTGGATTTATTTTCAGGAAATGGATTGGCATTGGAAAACCTAAGTGATTGATTAACTCTGGGTTGGATTGCATTTTCTTGCAAATAGGTTTGAGGAAGAAAAAAAAAGTAATGGATGGGCTCTGGGATTGACAACCGTTTTCTTTCTTATTGTAAGCATGAATCTGAAAACTGCAAAACCCAAAATTTAATGGCAAATTCCAGGTTTGGCTGTGTAGAAAATGTGAATGCTGAGCAACCCAAGTCATTGTTTGTTTTTAATCGTTTTTTTTTGGCATAAATGTCAAGGATGGAGAGCCCCAGGTGATTGTTAATCTTTGTGTTGGTTTTCTGATATCGAGGGCTGGAGGCCCTTTAGTGATTAATCAAGTCTGGGCTGGATTGGCCGTTTAGTTTTTGCAAAAAAAATTGAATACAACCAATCCTCACCAGGACTTTCTTCTTTTTTTTGCCGACCATTGCTTTTTGACAAATGAAAGGCCATCCAGTCTTGACAGTTTGTTTTTACAAAACTACTGCTGCCCGAACTGAATTCAAAAAAGGCCCTTTCAAACCCTTGGATTGCAGATAATTCAAGAAAGAAATCAGCCCAGGGCTGGGACCTCCATCTCAATTTTTTTAGTTGAAAGAAAGTGGATGGCAGCAAAACAAAACGACAAACAAACAAAAACACATGAAGACCCATACACACGCATGAACAACCATGAACATCCATGGACACCCATGAGCACTTGAGCGCGCATGAGCACCCATGAACTCACATGAATTCGTGTTTTCCAAATACAATGCAGCTGGCAAATTGCTTGTTGAATCGTATGTCTCACAGTTTTTGAGCTTCTTATTTTGGGTTGTTGGCTATGTGAGTTTTTGATTTACTTGTTCTTTTCTTGAACTGAACATTAAATCTATTTTTATGTTTTATATGTTTTTTGGTTCTGTCCTTCGGTGGCCTCGCGTTCCGAAAAAAATATTTGCTGATTTTTGCAAAACATGACTTTTTATTTATATATAGTTATTTATTTATTTATTTATTTATCTATTTATTCATTCAGTTTATATATATATATATATATGTAGTATATGTATATATGATTATATGTGTATATATATATGTATGTGTATATGTATGTATATATATATATGTAGTATATATATGTGTGTGTGTAAATTTATGTTTTTTTTTTTTAAATACATACATATATATATATAAAAGTGTGTGTGTGGGGGGGGGTTGTCTCAAAATGAGGTGTCCTTTTTTCCTCTCAAAGAACCCTTTTTGGAACCAAAAAAAGACACCTCGTTTTGAGACATATCCATGTATATACAATATATTTATTTGTTGACATGTGTTTTCTGTTTCTATCCTGTGTTGGTTTGTCCCATCCAAAAAATATGTTTTCTGGTTTTCTTTTGTATGTAGTTTTTTCAGCATCATTTTATCGGAAAAATGTATCAAATCAAACAATGTTTCATTGGAGATTGCAATATAGATAGATTTTTTTTAAATATATATATATATATATATAAAGAAAACAAAGTGTCCCCAAAAAAGAGTACCAAAACAGGTTATTCATATAAATAACCTATAAGAAAAAATGGTTATTCATATAAATAACCTAAAGAAAAAATGTTATTTGATCATTCTGACTATTAGGTAAAACAGTTGTTTTACCTAATAGGTAAAAACAAAATTTAACCAATAGTCAGAAAACAAGATATAACCTAATAGATAGAATTTAGCCTAACCAGAGCTTTTGGGTAGTAGTAGTAGTAGTAGTTGTTGTAGTAGTAGTAGTAGTAGTAGTAGTAGTAGTAGTTGTTGTTGTTGTTGTAGTAGTAGTAGTAGTTGTTGTAGTAGTAGTAGTAGATCTAGGGGTGGCAGGAATAGCTTTTATTGTTGAAGCCACGAGACCCTTTCCTGGCATGGCATGAAATAATTCGGGTCAATATTTCAAAGCCACGGTGGTCCCCTTGTCGCATCAGGCCAGTCAGGCGAATTCGTTGCTACACCCAGAACCCTCAGCTTTGGACCTTGCTCTGCCTTCACAAGTCACAGCAGACAGTGCATGTGACCTATGTCGACACCTTGGAAAAGCAGGCAGACACTGCAGTGGAGGCGGCTGTGCAGGCACTGAGCTTTGTCAGAGCAGATCTGCGAGCGCCAGCCCGTCAGAACCGCACGTTTCAGTCAGATGGCTTGGTCTCCTGCGGCTTGCTTTGCCTACAATGGTGTGAGAGACAGTCCAGGGATTTCATGAAAGTGGGGCAACTTCCCTACGTCAGCTCAGGACGTGAGCTGGCAGTCAGGCTCATGGAATGGATCGCCAAGCTGTTGCAGCAGCGGCACTTGATGGAAGCGAAGGCAGCAGAGAGAGACAAGCCAGTGAACACAGACATGCCTCCCTTGCCACCTCCAGACACGCCGCCGCCGCCATGTGTGCCAGATGAGCCCGCAAAGACAGAAGGGATTTTGTTTGGTTGCTCGAAATGCAGTATGCTGAAGTCAGGCTGCTTGGCCTGTAACCCAGCCAAGACAGTGAAACACTTGGTGAAAACACAGCCCGAGCTTTTCCAGTCAGAGGATTAGACACGGCAGTAGCGTCAGATAAGCCTCTTGTGTAGAGTCAGATAAGCCTCTTGTGCAGACAGGCAAACCGCATGGTAGTAGACACTCTTGTCAGCAGGGAGCTGCTGAAAAGATTTGCCCGGTGCAAGCATTTTCCTTTGACGGAGCATTTGACATCTTGGAAGAATCAGACCTGCTGTTTCAATGTGCATCCCTGTCACTATTCGAGTCATTGGAAGCATGTTGTGTCTGGGACATGGGATATAATTACTATGCAATCCCTGGGTCACTATCCTTCCTTACTTGGTATAATGCTGCAAGGCTTCTCAACCTGGTGACTGTCAGTGATCGCCAGGTGCATCCGGTGTGAAGGATCCATTTCTGAAGAAATGGCTGGACTGCGTGTGCTTCGTGCTGAAAGGCTGGACCACGACATGGTCAGAGAGGACTCCATCATTGGTGCAATCTCAAAAGACGGCCCACCAAGGCCCAACAAATATGGTTGACTTGATAAAATCACCGTGATTTGGATAGATTTTGTATTTGGGTCTGGTATGGATTTCGATGCTTAAACTTACTAGTAGGAGTAGTATTAATGGATATTACAGCTGATTTGAGTTTGAAGACTAGGGTGCCTGTGCGTGTCCTGTATTTTGTATTTTTACACCTCATCAACATTTTACTCCGAAGAAACTTGCCACTAGTTGAGTAGCAAGTCCCTTTTTCCAAGAACTGATGCTGTTGGACGGACAAATAGCAATGACAATTCGCATTTAAAATGTCTACCCAACTATGATGGCTACAATCTTGTGGCTGTTCCCCCAATTGGAGCAATGTTTAGCATGATATTCGTTACGAACCCGAATCCCGCGCAGGCTCCGCAGCCCAGCCATTCTCCATTCTCAACGAAAGCAGTCACAGCCAGAAAAGTTCGATTGCTTCTGGGATGTCCCCTAATAAGCCTGCCGAGGCGTGTTAATTTATTCTCGGCGCATGTAGTATTGGTTTTCAATAGGCGGAATGGAAAAACAATTCAAAAAATTGGCCCCGAGCGCCGGCATTCTTTTTATTAGGGACGCCTTTATTCAAGTTAATAGGGGGTCGAGATTAGTTATAGCGACAAGTTTCCTCTACAAAATCCCAAGCGCTAGCGGTTGTACAAAGGGATTTTGTAGTTTTAGTGAGCTTTTCTTGGGTATATGAGCATGACCCTCAGGTTTGCGATTTTGTAGAGGGACATTTTGGGGCAGCGGTAAAGTGCGCATCTGACCCGTGTTTGTGATTTTGGCAGGCGTTTTAAAGGGTACTTTTTTAGGTTGCACTTAAGTAACCCTTGTTTGGGATTTTCGAGAGAACCTGGATTTTGTAGAGGGACAATATTTGTAGGGGACCCCTGTTTGAGAATTTGCAGAGAACCCTAAAATCGAACAAAAAAAGAAAGCCATATACTCAAAACCGTTCAACTATATTAAAAGGAAGGAATGTTGACCAAACACGTTCTTCAAACATGCCGCGCACTTCCTGCACACCAGTTTTCTGGCATATGATCTACCCCAATCGGTGTTGTTGGTTTTTGGACTGAACAAAATGGCCCGAAATCGGTGCATGCCATGCCCTCAGCCAGTATTTTATAAAATTACTCAATCAGATGGTTTCCTTATCCGTTTAGAAAAAAAACTGTCCTTTCTTGATGGGCCCCGCGCACGCACGCGCCTCAGACTGTTTTTTTTGGTACGTCGGGGCACGCCCACACCAATCTATAGCTACCCTGTGGTGATTAAACCTCTTGAGATGGTGATTCCAACGCCGCTGCAAGCCTAAGCCGAGCCCAGTTCTTGGGGGATGGTGATCAATTGTCATAGCTATAGAATTCCCATTCTGGGATGGACGACCGTATATATATATATATACATATATACATATATGTATATATATATATATATGTATATTATAACATGTTTTGAACCTGGCTGCAGGTTGTCTTCTACGTCAAGCCGGCACTTGAGTGTGCCAGCGGATCTCGCTGCAAAGTGGAGGAGGTGCGTGACGTATGCATCCCCAGCACTGAAACATGCATCTGTCCCTTTGCCTTTACAGGATGCCGTTG
This sequence comes from Cladocopium goreaui, assembly GCA_947184155.2. Taxonomy (NCBI): domain Eukaryota; class Dinophyceae; order Suessiales; family Symbiodiniaceae; genus Cladocopium; species Cladocopium goreaui. The sequence goes on from CAMXCT020003255.1 coordinate 68,212, forward strand.
CTTGTTGCGACTCGTCATCCCGGAGTCTGTGACTGCAATTGGAGATAGTGCTTTTCGTGATTGCAGCTCGTTGAAAGGCTTAACCATCCCGGAGTCTGTGACTAGAATTGGCGATGGTGCTTTTGCAAATTGCAGATCGTTGACAAGTTTGGCCATCCCAGAGTCTGTGACTAGAATTGGCGATGGTGCTTTTGCAAATTGCAGCTCGTTGACAAGTTTGACCATCCCAGAGTCTGTGACTCAAATTGGGGAAGGTGCTTTTCGTGACTGCACCTCTTTGACAAGTTTGACCATCCCAGAGTCTGTGACTCAAATTGGGGAAGCTGCTTTTCGTGACTGCAGCTCTTTGACGACTTTGATCATCCCGGAGTCTGTGACTCGAATTGGACATGATGCTTTTGCAAATTGCAGCTCGTTGACAGGCGTAACCATCCCGGAATCTGTGATTTACATTGGAAATTCTGCTTTTCGTGACTGCACCTCTTTGACGAGTTTGACCATCCCAGACTCTGTGACTCAAATTGGGAATGTTGCATTCGCTGACCGCACCTCTTTGACAAGTTTGACCATCCCAGAGTCTGTGACTCAAATCGGGAATTTTGCATTCGCTGGCTGCATTTTGTTGACAAGTTTGACCAGCCGGGAGTCTGTGCAGAAGATCGAGAAGAACATCGTGGATGGCTGCAGCTCTTGGACAAATTCAACGCATCCAAGTTTTGCCAAGCCGTCTAAAAGATGTCGGAAATGAAAATGCTGGGAGGATGGGGCTGGATATCACACTTTCCACAGAAGTACCAAGTGTGTCGACTTAGAAGTTGGTTAGAATCCCCATTAGTTTGGTATATCCAATATCTAACACAAACCCAAGTGAAATCTTTGAGTTATTGGGGCACGACCTCGGCGGCTTTTCTGAGATGCTGTTGTTTTTAAAGGTTCTTGGGAAATCCACAACTTGAATCAAAGTTATGATAGTTATGGCCCTGTAAGCCAGTTATAAATGGGATGAACTAGCTCCTGCACCTAAGGTTGGTTGTTGGTTATATATCACTGAAATGAGTTTTTTTCACCTCTCAGACCGCTGGCTGGGCATACAACTCTGCTGTGCTCCCAGAGCCGCCCCAAATCATCCAAGTTGGCCAGTGGCAACATTGTTTTAGTTTTATGACTCTATTTGTCCCCAAAATAGTGATACAACCACAAGATATGTAAAATCATTTAAATGCTATGCCAGATGTTTGCAAAATCCCTTGATGTTGTGAATTCATGGGTGCCTATTGCCGCGTAAGACTTGGTTGATCTTTTCTCGTGGGCAAATCTTGGTCATCACGGCGGACAAGCAGACCGAAATATGAGGATTCAACCATCTGAAATATGAAGAAATCTTGGTGAATGATGGTTTCATGGGCTACCCTCTGGTAATGACTAACATAACTATGGAAAATCACCATTTATAGTGAATTTTCCTATGAAAAACGGTGATTTCCATAGTTATGTTAGTTTACCAGAGGCTACTCTTTTTCAATGCTTTCCGTTATGGGGGATCAACAGTACCTACAGCTGACATTGTGAAATTTGGCAGGCTTCCCAACAAAAGACCGACAGCCTAGATGATGATTTGGCATCCCAACAAAACCATCCCCAGTTCATAACCCCCCCTCGAGATGGTTTCAACATGTTTCGAATATGTGGTTTCACTTCCTACTAAACAATAGTGAACGGTTCAACCGGGGCTGTCACTCCGTGTCTGAACTCGGTGATGTTGTACAATGATGGACCACTCGGGCGGGTCAAAGAAGCATCACCATGGGTCACCAATTGAACCGCCGATGCTGCGATACTCCGCCCTTGCTGTTCGGATTTCATCTTGTGTCCTCAGTATATAATTATATACATTCAACAGGACGTAAAACACATCTATTGTCATGTGATATGTATCCTCATTTCTGTTTTCATTTATTTATGTATTCATTTGTTTGTTTTTTGTTTATTTTATTTGTTTGCTTCTCTAATTATTCCTTGATTTTCCATGCATCTGGGTAAATTATAACGATCTCACTGCGGCCCAACTGGAATCACGGTTAGGGAAATCATCCCCAAATCACCGAACGACTTTCAAGTTAGTGAATCATTACAAATGACCCAGATATGATAGATACTGATCACACAGATATATATATATATACATATAATTATGCATATATCATATATCTAATCGTCATTTTAATGGTGATTTAATGGGCTTTAACCATAAATAAATACTATTACATCCATTTGGGACAGCTTCAACTCTCCGCAGGTGAAGAAGTGGTTGCCCCACATGGAAAACCAGGTGGAGGCGTGCCACCATGGACCCCCCAAGAAAGCATGCTGGATGGGGATGAAACATGATGAAACCACCCTGAGCATCCGATATTGATTACAATCAATATTTTTTCCAAAAAAAATATCGATATTGATTTTACTAAAAAATCAAAATAAATATCAATATAAAACTAATTCTTTTGAAGCTTCAAAATCAATATAAAAAGTTGGACCAAATGCCTCTTTCTATTGATATCCACTTTGATTTTTATACTCATTTCCCTCTATTTTTATATTGATTTTGAAGCCTCCAAAATCAATATTTTATATTGATTTTGAAGCCTCCAAAATCAATATTTTATATTGATTTTGTGGTTGGTTTTTGACATGGTTTTGGAGTCTGGGAATGTGTTTGTCTCTACCCTGCCCCTTGCAAAAGGGTAGCCCTTGCAAAAGGGTGTTCCTTGTATTTCCTTTAGTGCCATGTTTGTTGTCCATATGTTTTTGTCTCTTTTCCTATGCTATGCTAAAGCA
>CAMXCT020003256.1:0-38476 GCA_947184155.2 Cladocopium goreaui
AACTTTGCTGGGAGGGAGCGAGGCCGGATGCTCGACGGGATGAAGCCGTGGAAATCGCTTGGGGAAACTTCGCTGGGAGGGAGCGAGACCGGATGCTGGACGGGATGAAGCCGTGGAAATAGCTTGGGGAAACTTCGCTGGGAGGGAGCGAGACCGGATGCTCGACGGAATGAAGCCGTGGAAATAGCTTGGGGAAATAGCTTGGGGGAAACTTCGCTGGGAGGGAGCGAGACCGGATGCTCGACGGGATGAAGCCGTGGAAAGAGCTTGGGGAAATAGCTTGGGGAAACTTCGCTGGGAGGGAGCGAGACCGGATGCTCGACGGGATGAAGCCGTGGAAATCCCTTGGGGAAACTTCGCTGGGAGGGAGCGAGACCGGATGCTGGACGGGATGAAGCCGTGGAAATAGCTTGGGGAAACTTCGCTGGGAGGGAGCGAGACCGGATGCTGGACGGGATGAAGCCGTGGAAATCGCTTAAGGAAACTTCGCTGGGAGGGAGCGAGACCGGATGCTCGACGGGATGAAGCCGTGGAAATAGCTTGGGGAAATAGCTTGGGGAAACTTCGCTGGGGGAGCGAGACCGGATGCTCGACGGGATGAAGCCATGGAAATAGCTTGGGGAAACTGCGCTGGGAGGGAGCGAGACCGGATGCTCGACGGGATGAAGCTGTGGAAATAGCTTGGGAAAACTGCGCTGGGAGGGAGCGAGACCGGATGCTCGACGGGATGAAGCCGTGGAAATAGCTTGGGGAAACTTCGCTTGGAGGGAGCGAGACCGGATGCTCGACGGGATGAAGCCGTGGAAATAGCTTGGGGAAACTGCGCTGGGAGGGAGCGAGACCGGATGCTGGACGGGATGAAGCCGTGGAAATAGCTTGGGGAAATTTCGCTGGGAGGGAGCGAGACCAGATGCTGGACGGGATGAAGCCGTGGAAATAGCTTGGGGAAACTTCGCTGGGAGGGAGCGAGACCGGATGCTGGACGGGATGAAGCCGTGGAAATAGCTTGGGGAAATAGCTTGGGGAAACTTCGCTGGGAGGGAGCGAGACCGGATGCTGGACGGGATGAAGCCGGGGAAATCGCTTGGGGAAACTTCGCTGGGAGGGAGCGAGACCGGATGCTGGACGGGATGAAGCCGTGGAAATAGCTTGGGGAAACTTCGCTGGGAGGGAGCGAGACCGGATGCTCGACGGGATGAAGCCGTGGAAATAGCTTGGGGAAACTGCGCTGGGAGGGAGCGAGACCGGATGCTCGACGGGATGAAGCCGTGGAAATAGCAAAACTGTGCTGGGAGGGAGCGAGACCGGATGCTCGACGGGATGAAGCCGTGGAAATAGCTTGGGGAAATAGCTTGGGGAAACTTCGCTGGGAGGGAGCGAGACCGGATGCTCGACGGGATGAAGCCCTGGAAATCGCTTGGGGAAACTTCGCTGGGAGGGAGCGAGACCGGATGCTCGACGGGATGAAGCCGTGGAAATATAGAAATTTCGCTGGGAGGGGGCGAGACCGGATGCTGGACGGGATGAAGCCGTGGAAATAGCTTGGGGAAACTTCGCTGGGAGGGAGCGAGACCGGATGCTCGACGGGATGAAGCCGTGGAAATCGCTTGGGGAAACTGCGCTGGGAGGGAGCGAGACCGGATGCTGGACGGGATGAAGCCGTGGAAATAGCTTGGGGAAATTTCGCTGGGAGGGAGCGAGACCGGATGCTGGACGGGATGAAGCCGTGGAAATAGCTTGGGGAAACTTCGCTGGGAGGGAGCGAGACCGGATGCTCGACGGGATGAAGCCGTGGAAATAGCTTGGGCAAACTGCGCTGGGAGGGAGCGAGATCGGATGCTCGACGGGATGAAACCGTGGAAATAGCTTGGGGAAACTGCGCTGGGAGGGAGCGAGACCGGATGCTGGCCGGGATGAAGCCGGGGAAATAGCTTGGGGAAACTGCGCTGGGAGGGAGCGAGACCGGATGCTCGACGGGATGAAGCCGTGGAAATAGCTTGGGGAAACTTCGCTGGGAGGGAGCGAGGCCGGATGCTGGACGGGATGAAGCCGTGCAAATAGCTTGGGGAAACTGCACTGGGAAGGAGCGAGACCGGATGCTGGACGGGATGAAGCCGTGGAAATAGCTTGGGGAAACTTCGCTGGGAGGGAGCGAGGCCGGATGCTCGGCGGGATGAAGCCGTGGAAATAGCTTGGGGAAACTTCGCTGGGAGGGAACGAGACCGGATGCTCGACGGGATGAAGCCGTGGAAATAGCTTGGGGAAACTTCGCTGGGAGGGAGCGAGACCGGATGCTGGACGGGATGAAGCCGTGGAAATAGCTTGGGGAAACTTCGCTGGGAAGGTGCGAGACCGGATGCTGGACGGGATGAAGACGTGGAAATAGCTTGGGGAAACTTCGCTGGGAGGGAGCGAGACCGGATGCTGGACGGGATGAAGCGTGGAAATAGCTTGGGGAAACTTCGCTGGGAGGGAGCGAGACCGGATGCTGGACGGGATGAAGCCGTGGAAATAGCTTGGGGAAACTTCGCTGGGAGGGAGCGAGACAGCATGCTGGACGGGACAACACCGTGGAAAATAGCTTCGGGAAACTTCGCTGGGAGGGAGCGAGACCGGATGCTGGGCGGGACAAAACCGTGGAAATAGCTTCGGGAAACTGCGCGGGGAGGGAGCGAGACAGCATGCTGGACGGGACAAAACCGTGGAAAATAGCTTGGGGAAACTGCGCTGGATGGGAGCGAGACAGCATGCTGGACGGAAAGCTGTGCTGGGAGGAAGCGCGACAGCATGCTGGACGGGACAAAACCGTGGAAATAGCTTGGGGAAACTTCGGTGGGAGGGAGCGAGACAGCATGCTGGACGGAGAAGAAAGCGTGCAAATAGTTTGCGGAAAGTTGCGCTTGAAGGGAGCGAGACAGCATGCTGGACGGGATGATGCCGTGGAAATAGCTTGAGGAAACTTCGCTGGGAGGGAGCAAGACAGCATGCTGCACGGAGACGAAAACTGTGGAAATAGCTTGCGGAGAGCTTTGCTGGGAGGAAGCGCGAGAGGATGAGACAGCATGCTGGACGGAGAGGAAACCGTGCAAATAGCTTGCGGGGAGCTTCGCTGGAAGGGAACGAGACAACTGGACGGATGGGAAACCGTGGAAATAGTTTCGGAGAGCTTCGCTGGGAGGAAGCGAGATAGCATGCTGGACGGAGAGGAAACCGTCCAAATAGCTTGCAGAGAGCTTCGCTGGGAGGGAGCGAGACAGCATGCTGGACGGAGAGGAAACCGTGAAAATAGCTTGCGGAGAGCTTCGCTGGGAGGGAGCGAGACAGCATGCTGGACGGAGCGAAAACCGTGGAAATAGCTTGGGGAAAGTCCGCTGGGAGGGAGCGAGACAGCATGTTGGACGGAGAAGAAACCGTGCAAATAGGTTGCGGAGAGCTTCACTGGGAGGGAGGGAGACAGCATGCTGCACGGAGGAAAGTGTGAAAATAGCTTGCGGAGAGTTTCGCTGGGAGGGAGCGAGATAACATGCTGGACGGATAGGAAACCGTGGAAATAGCTTGCTGAGCTGGGAGGGAGCGAGACAGCTTGCGGAAAGCTTCGCTGGGAGTCGGAGCGAGACAGCATGCTGGACGGAGAGAAAACCGTGCAAATAGTTTGCGGAAAGCTTTGCTGGGAGGGAGCGAGACAGCATCCTGGACGGAGAGGAAACCGTGGAAATAGGTTAAGGAGAGCTTCGCTGGGAGGGAGCGAGACAGCATGCTGGACGGAGAGGAAACCGTGCAAATAAGGTTGCGGAGAGCTTCGCCGGGAGGAAGCGAGATAGCATGCTGGACGGAGAGGAAACCGTGCAAATAGCTTGCGGAGAGCTTCGCTGGGCGGGAGCGAGACAGCGTGCTGGACGGAGAGGAAACCGTGCAAATAGGTTGCGGAGAGCGTCGCTGGGAGGGAGGGAGACAGCATGCTGGATGGACAGGAAACCGTGCAAATAGCTAGCGGAGAGCTTCGCTGGAAGGGAGCGAGACAGCGTGCTGGACGGAGAGGAAAACGTGGAAATAGCTTGCGGAGAGCCTTGCTGGGAGGGAGCGAGACAGCATGCTGGACGGGACAAAACCGTGGAAATAGCTTGCGGAGAGCTTCGCTGGAGGGAGCGAGACAACATGCTGGACGGATAGGAAACCTTGAAAATAGTTTGCGGCAGAGCTGTTGGCACGGTTTTTTTCAGGACAAATGCCATCATTGCGATTGGCTTGAAAAAATTGTGGACCCAAGACTGGTCAAATGGTCCCAAGACCGGTCAAACGGTTTGCAAAGGCTGAAAAATGGGACATGCACAGAGAAGCTTTTACACAAAAAAAGCCTTTACACAGAAACTTTGACACACAGACGCGTTTACAGAGACACAGAGGAGTCTTGACACAGAAGCCTTTACGCACAGAAGCTTTTTTGCACAGAGTAGCTTTTACACACAGAAGCCTTTACACAGAGAAGTCTTGAGACAGAGAAGCCTGTACACACAAAGGCTTTTACAGAGAGAAGCCTTTCGCACAAAGAAGTCTTGACACAGAGGAGCTTTTACGAGAGAAGTCCTTACACAAACGAGATTTACACGCAGAAGGTGTTACAGATAGACGTTCTTTCGGCGCACAGAAACTTTAACACAGAGCAGCTTGTACACACAGAAGCTTTTACACAAAAAAGCCTTTACACAGAGAAGTTTTTCACACAGGAGCTTTTGCACAAGAAAACTTTTACACAGGAAAGCTTTTACACACAGAAACTTTCACACACAGAAGCTTTGTACACAGAGAAGTCTTTGCACAGAGGAGCTTTTGCACACAGAATCTTGTACACACAGACGCTTTCACACACACACAGGAGGTTTTACAAACAGACAACTTTACGGCGCACAGATTTTTTACACAGAGCAGCTTTTACGCAGCGAAGCTTGTACACACGGGGGGCTTTTTTACACAGAAGCTTTTACATAAGGTTTTTTTAATACACAGAAGCTTTTACACACAGAAACCTTTACACACAGAAGCTTTTACACACAGAAACTTTTACACACAGAAGGTTTTACACACAGAAGCTTTTAACACAAAAAAAACTTTAAACAAAGGAGCTTTTACACACAGACGGGTTTACACAGAGAAGTCTTTACACACGGAGGCGTTTACACAGGAAAGAGTTTACACGGAAGCGTTTACACAGAGTAGTTTTTACACAGAGAAATCTTTACACAAAGAAGTCTTGACACAGAGAAGCTTGCACACACAGAGGCTTTTACACACAGAAGCCTTTTACACAGAGCGGCTTTTTCACAGAGGAGCTTTTACACAGAGGAACTTTTACACAGAGAAGCTTGTACACTCAGAGGCTTTGACACAGAGAAGTCTTTTACACAGAGAAGTTTTTGCACACAGAAGCTTTACACAAACAAAACCTTAACACAGAGGAGCTTTTACAGACAGAAGCTGGTACGCAAAGAAACTTTCGCAAACAGAAACTTTTACACACAGAGCGCGTTTTACACAGAAGATTTTACACACAAGAGCTTTTACACCAAAAACCTTTACACAGAGAAGTTCTTGCCCACAGAAGCTTTTACTTGCAGAAGCTTTTATGCAAAGAAGCTTTTGTACAGAGAAGTCTTTACCCATCTTTTATCATGTCTCATTTTTCATGATCATTTGCCATCTGTCACCTTCATATATATATCTTCGTTTTCATGCTCTTATGGTCAGCTCCCTCTGTCGTTTAATTTTCATTTCGTTCTGTCCGTCCACGCTTCGTGCTCGCTCCCTCTGCGGCGAAGCAAACTAAACGAGAACGCAGAAATAGATAGCGACTAGACAGATGGGATAGAGTTAATTACATTAACAGAAATAGCGACTAGAAGACTGTAGGCGTAGCTGACACAGCATGCTGTGGTGAATCGTGGCCCCTGATACCATCAGTGCGCACGATGTTTAAGTAAAGATCTTACGTCGATTTCGTGCAGAGCACAGCTGGCCACACCCCAAGATTTTCAAGAAAAGGCGTGCTGTGCGCCGTCTTGCTTTTGGGTTCTCTGGCCCACCTTGTTTCTGTGTTCTACAACTGTTTGTAGATAGCTATGTCAGCTATGTCCCATGCTGCGTTCAAAGTCACCCCGCAACACATTTTCGGATTCGATAATCTTCACGAGCTCACCCAGCCAGATCCTGGTGGGTTGTCCTCAGGGATGTCCCCGAAGAGCCCTGAGATCGCCGGAAGAGCAGCATCCAAGGCTGGCTTTGACATGCTTGAGGTGTACGGGGAAAACATTGAATAAATGCAACACTGTTGTATTCTCAGTTGGCTTATCAGTTGGGTCTCTTTTCCCCACCTGTCAGGTGAGGGTTGTTAGATTTTATGTCAGCTGTCCCGCCGCCTCCTCCTCCGCCTCCTCCGCCGGACCCCAACTGCAAGCGCTAGACTAGATCGCAGTGTTCCCCGCCGGACCCGAACAGCAAGCTCTGGATCATGTTGCAGGTTGTATCAGCCACACTTCACACCTTTTGACCCCCTCAAATTGCAACGCGTGTTTATGTTGCCAAAGAGTGCTACAATTGCCTAAATTCATCTAAATTCAAGATTCCGACCTCAGGCTGATTTTTTGCCCGAACCATTGTTGTTCAGGCTGATAAAACACGCTAGGCTGATCTTCCAGCCCGAATGAAGTTTATGGCATGGTCGGTGAGGACCTAACCTGGAACCCTAACCTTTGGTTTCGCAATTTGATAGCCAGGCTTCAGAACCCGTCGAAAGCAGCATTGCAAAGATGAAGTCGAATGAATTCGGACCAAAACTAGAGTCTATCAAGTTTAGCCTGGATTAGATCAATATTAGATCTTACATGGCCTTCCTGTCACGCTCTTACAGGGCTCCAAATTTGAAAGACCTTGAATGCTTTTGAATCGTGTCATGTGATTTGCTGGCTTTACGCACGTCAGTTGTTTGGTGCTCCGTGAATCTCTATAAGATCCTGGGGCTGGCATTGAGGAGCTTGGCCTGATGCTAGACAGTACTTGGGGACAAGGTCTGAACATAGGGCACCCCCAACTCATCATTTTCAAACTCTGTTCCCCTAAAATGACAATTTTATATCATTTTATGGGGTTGATCCACATTTTCAGACACAGCCCCTTGGTACTTTGATTTACTTAGCTTGGCACTTTGAGATGCCATGGACCGTTTCTGACACCGGGGATCAAAGGGGACGAAACACAACGCGCCAACGCAGAAATTGGGCGGAATCCCTGGATGATCTTGGCCTGATTCAGAAAGGCTTCACAGATTTCACTTAAATGTGATCATGCGAGGATTACCAGATGTAGTATTTGATATTACTTGATTGATATATGCCAGGGTATAACTTCGAATCGCCAAGCATTATTCTGAGTGGGCTTTTGATTCACGACGTGTCCATGGATGCTTGGATATGCTTGGTGTTTCAGCCGCCCTGACCCTCAGCTGTTTGATCGAAGCTGAGGCATGCTGAGACATGCTGAGACATGGTGCACCAGTAACAGTGCAATGTGGAACGCATGGCTTAGATTAGGTTTATGGCTTAGATTAGTAAGCACAGTCAGTCAGAAGATGTCACAGAAGTGTCTTTTCCCTTCTAACTTCTGATCAATGAATTTCAATGAATTTCATTGACCCGAAGTCCCCAAGTGTGAAAAATACCGCGCCATCAATGTAGACCCATGGCATACTGGAGCGATGCAGGTCCGGACCAACGCAATAACCAGCCCGATCTAATTGTCCAAAATGCATCAAAATGCAAAGATCGAGGTTGTTTGAAGCTTGTCAAGAGGCATGGCAGAGTTGAGCATGGCAGAGTGAACCACATATGGGTTTGTTTGAAAAATGTGAGACATCATTTCCATCCAATGAATCATTATAATTCATTACAATGTGACTGTCATCAATTTCTCTAGTGAAGTAACCAGCCATAATATATTGAATCATACTATTTTATATATCGGACTCTTAATATTTTATATATCGGACTCTATATCGACCATTTTTCAGACACATCCATACCGGAGAGTAGTTGATGATAGTTGGTGAGTTGTAACCATATCCCCATTATATCCCCAGAATAGAAGTGAAGTAATGCAGCCATTGAAGGTACTATTAGCCATTCATTTTCAGTCCGGCTTGCACTCCAGTTGTGCAAGCCGCAAGGGCCGACCATGCCACCATGCAGGGATGTAAAGAACGATGTTTCAATGGCTGTTGTGGTTGACAGGTGGATGTGGATGCCACTCGCGGCTCAAAGTTTTGAAACTTTAAGAGTTTAGTAGCACTCTGCTCAAGAACTTCTGGACAACTGTACAAACCATTGCTAGTAAATCGCAACGTTTGCCTGCATGCTTTACCCCCCTGGCCTGAATGTTTTGATAGAAAGCTACACCAGCTGAATCAGCCAGATGAGCATGGACACCATCCATGACATGTCCGGTGAGATACGGTGAGCACAACGGCAGCACACGCCAAACAGTGATGATGCTTGATGGCCTTCACCCTTAAACTGTTCAACGGTCATGAGATGGTCATTGATGCGTGATAGATACCCCAGTTACCCCATCGATTCGGCGCATGATGCAGCTGCTCTTCGCTTTTCTCTTGGTTTCTGCCTTGGCTGAGCTACGCTTCGCTTCGCGGAGCACGTTCGGACACGGCACCTCGGCTGCGCCAGATGCCGGCCTCGGCTGGGAAAACAATGCCATAAACCAGCCATTTGGGAATGGTTTTGTATGTTCGTAGTATCACCTATAAATTGGTGATTTGGGGGCTGGTAAAAATTATTGTTTTACCATGTTTTACTCACATAATTACTTACTTGGGAAGCTACAACAGACATCTATGATGTGTTCTGTTGCTCTTTGCCCTTTGCATGAATCGTTTTTCTTCCGCTCTGCGGTACTGGAAGGTAATCACCCCGTGCCCGAAGCGACAACTGGAGCGGGTGCCAGACATTTGCAGGTGGGCCTTGGGGCTTAGGGAAAAAACGGTGTTTTGTCTTCAAATAGTTTTCCATTATTTTCATATATTTTCATTATTTATTTAAATTCATTGGAATTTCCAACACCAAAATGTCGGGATTTGTTATGTTCCGGTATATTCCAAGCGGATACACATCACCGAGTTGTGCAGTCCCTGGTATTCCCTGCTTGAAGGACTGTGAGGTTATTCGCTGGGCCGAACTTTGTGAACGGAAAAAGTTGACGGTCGGGTCGTGTTTTCAACTCAAGTGGCTCGGTCACAGGGGGTGGTCTGAAGAATGCGGTGGTTGCGTTGCAGGTTAGATAAAGGGGCTTCTTAGGCGAAGGTTGTTTTGAGTTTTGACATGTATAGGGAGTACTGCACTGAACATCAGATGCCCTGTCTTTGATGGTCTTGGTGAAGACATGCGGCGTTTGAATCCTGCAATTTCAGAGTTATCAGTTATCAGATGTTATCAGTTGCGCTCCTTTTCCATTCTTCAGATGCCTTCTGAAACTGAACCTTGACCCCTTTTTTTCCTGTAAATCGGTATATTTAAAACATCCCTCAAACCATCTCAAAGCCAGAAACTTCAGAGCCCAAAACCATCCCCATAGGATCCATGGTGCTGCTATATATGGTGTGCCATGGATCCCATCAATATACCCCCTTTATGTTAGCATTTTTCTACCAGCACCAGCCGGATCCGTCATGGGATCCAAAACCAAGGCCCAGCGTGGAAGCGCCGTTCTGCGAGCTGCAGTCGCATGGGGCACCCGTGCAGCTGCGCCCAGCCGCTGGAGCCGCTGCCGGGATTCTGACCTTGAGCTCCGGGGAGCTGCGCATCACCGGGTGCCTTGGAGGAAATCGGGTTGGAGTCGTTTGATGACTTACTGGTGCGTTTTACGTAGGGAATGGATGGGTTGCTGGGGGTTGCTGGGATGATTATTGATAGTTATTGTATGTTATTGATTGTTATTGTGGATCATTCCCGAAAATTCCCTGCGTTTAGCACCAGTAAGATGATTCTGCGCAGGAGGGGGGTCAACATCCATATTGGCAGAATTGGCAGGCAATTTCAGATGATTTCGCTCCGTCTGGTAGCCAAGAACCCTGCCTGCACTATCGGCTGCAATGTTCCGTCCTGATTAATTCGTGTGTACCCCCCTCAAACAAAAAGTTGAGTTTCAAGACACTGTTTCTTAGATAGGACAAAATCAGGATCCAACATTATCCGACATTACACGGCAAATTCAAAACCTTATGTGGTGTTTTTAAACTGACTATGATTTTCTTATAGAAAACTGCCATAAAGACACTCCTAGAATGGCAAAGGACTTCGGATTGATTGTACCAGAAATCTGGCCTTCAGAATTCGAGGAGTGTTTTGCTTGCAGATGCTCACGTGGAAGCGTGGCATGGAGCTCCATCGCCAAACTCTACCGCACCTGGTGGCGCCTTTTACAGCAAGGGGTCATTCACTTTGACCAGATCCCGCTTAACAGCTACTTGGATTGTTTCCAAATTCAGGAATATTCAGGATTTTGCTGAGCGAAAAAGTGTCATCTCGGAAATGAATTCTTGAAACTGCACCAGTGGGCACAAAGTTGGGATGTCAACATCGAAGGTGAGAGATGCTGGAGCTACTACAATGAGTGGTGGTGGCTTCGCAGCTGATGGAGACCTGACCCTAGGTGGCAGTTTTTGGTCGTTGGATGTCGTTGGATGTCGTTGGATGTCGTTGTGATCCAGACAATCCAACTCAACTGGGCCCATTTACTGGGGGTTACCATGGGTTGCCATGATATATGCAGTATGTATGGGAGCCGATCGTATTTGCAGGTCTAAAAATTACGAAAGGGCATTGATCGGCGATTGGTTCGCGGTTGAGGCAACCATTTGTTGTATGAGAATCAACGATTGTGAGAGGAGAAATCAGTATGATATGGCATGATATAGTTGTTCTCGGACGGTTTGTTTGCAAACTGTGTTCTTAATAGTGATAGCCGATAGCAAAGAAGAATCAGAACAACAAAGTTCAAAGCCTACCCAACCGGGTCAATTCAGTTTTCAAAACATGTGTCGATAGAATCCGCGATTGGTTCGCGGTTGATCCGCGATTGTTCAACCCACCCGAGTAGGCCCTGGCTCACACCGTGTAATATCCTGGAAAGCCAAAAACACAATTTTTTCTGGTCATTATGGGAAAAAGCCGCAATGATCATTTTTTTGTGGTAAACTATTGCTTTTACCCGTAATGACCAAAAAAATTGTCAAATCAAAAGAACATTGCTGTCCTACCCGTAGCAAAAGCGTATTTTAACGTGACAGCTCTCACACAAGCCCCCCGTAGCAAAACCGTATTTTTTCGACATTTTGTTGAAAAAAAGGCCACAAAAAGCCGTAGCAACTCTCACGCAAGTGGCTCCTGACGATCAAAGCCGTAATGACCCCCAAAAAATGGTCAAGGCCGTTTGACCAAAAAAATGAGTTAAATTTATGGCTTTTGCAATATGTTAATATATGTTAATAATTTATCATTCTGTGATAATATAAGCCATGATTTGACGATTCTTTGCACAAAAAATAGTGTCAGATACGACAGATTCTTCCCCCGGATTGACACTGTTTTTGTTGATCGTCGATTGAAGCTGCCCCAGATACCTTTTTTTGATCAACACATTGACATGTGTAGTTAATATAGTATCTTCCGGTTATGGGAACATTGATTCTGCCAGAGAAGCTGGTTTTGAGCAAGTGTTTTGGATATTTACATGAAATATAAGCATGAATGGCTGGAAAATTGTTTTTGTCTCCAGCATCTACCCATTTATGATACTTTGCTTCAATCTCTTTTGAAGAAGCAAAGGCAAACATTTTATAAGATATGGGTTGGAACGTCCAGTAGTGGTCCAAGGTGCAAAACTGGGAGACCCTTAAGGCTTGTGGCTGGCCAAGGAGCAGGCCAAGAACATAGAAATTAAGGTGTAAGTGATTGTTGGTAACTTCGCCAAGACCATGATTGACGTTTTTGGCATACTGCGATTCTCCGTGCCGTTGACTTCTCTGTGACAATTATGATGGCTTTTCGTTCTGGTATTCACCATCTTTCACCATCTTTCACCAAGTCTCCAAGGAGCGTCCGCCACTCGGAAGTTGTGATCGAAAACGTTGCAGCGATGTACGGCGCTGGTTTCTCTGCGGGAAATATCGACATTTCTGTGGGGCACTCAGTGCATTCCTTGTACTGGGGAGGTGTGCTTAAACGGATGCCAGCAGTGTCAGTCTTTCCTAATATTCATTTAAGGGGTGGTTTGCTGACTCTCAGGGCTACTGTATTATGTTAATTAATTAAGACACATAACACATGTTTTGTTTTGAAGATTTGGTTCCTCAACTGGTCTTTGTGCCCTTGAATGGGTAAGGACAATTCCAGGATCCTCATCCAGAACACCAGATGCAGCAAGAACGGTGGAGCCTTCCAAACAGGCGGACGTTTGCAGGTGACCCACAGCTCAGTTGTCAGCCTTCAGAACGTGACCGCTGGAAGCTATGGAGGAGGTTTCATTGCTCTTGAAGAGGTTGAGATTGCTGGAAACTCAACCATCAACATTTCCAACAGCCATGCTGAAACAGGATATGGGGGCGGTTTTCACACGGGAAGCGGATTGAACGTGTCCAGCGGCTCAAGAGTCATCCTTCGGAATGCGACGGCCGCTGGAGATGGAGGAGGATTTTTGGCTAAAGGTAGGACATTTATCAGTCATTCCACAGTCAGCATCCAAAATGCCAGGGCCCGTCTGCTTGGTGCAGGATTCTATTCCCATAAGGAAGTGGTCATTGATGAGATGTCCAGTGTCCGCATTTCCGATTCAAGATCTACATTTCTAGGTGGAGGTTTCGCAACTGACAAGTGGTTGCAGGTGACCAACAGCTCACTTCTCAGCCTTCAGAATGTGACCACTGGAGAGAGTGGAGGAGGTTTTGTTGCTGTTGATGGGGTTGAGATCGCTGGGAACTCAACCATGAACATTTCCAACAGCCACGCTGAAACAAGTGGGGGTGGTTTTTATGCAGAGAAGGATTTGAACGTGTCCAGCGGCTCAAGAGTCATCCTTCGGAATGCGACGGCTGGATTGTCTGGAGGAGGATTTTTTGCCAGAGGCAGGACATTTATCAGTCATTCCACAGTCAGCATCCAAAATGCCAGGGCCTGGCTGTATGGTGCAGGATTCTATTCCCAAAAGGAAGTGGTCATTGATGAGATGTCCACTGTCCGCATTTCCGAT
Source organism: Cladocopium goreaui (assembly GCA_947184155.2). Lineage (NCBI taxonomy): Eukaryota > Dinophyceae > Suessiales > Symbiodiniaceae > Cladocopium > Cladocopium goreaui. The sequence goes on from CAMXCT020003256.1 coordinate 13,303, forward strand.
TCAAGATCTGAAAAAACAGGTGGAGGTTTCGTAACTGACAAGTGGTTGCGGGTGACCAACAGCTCACTTCTCAGCCTTCAGAATGTGACCACTGGAGAGAGTGGAGGAGGTTTTGTTGCTCTTGAAGAGGTTGAGATCGCTAGGAACTCGACTGTAAACATTTCCAACAGCCATGCTGAATCAGGAAAGGGTGGAGGTTTTGTCGGTCAGGATGTGAAGGTGTCCTCTGGCTCAAGACTTATCCTTTGGAATGCGACAGCTGGACAGTCTGGGGGCGGATTCGCTGCATACGGCAGGACATTCATCATCAGCAGGTCCACAGTCAGCATTCAACATGTCACGTCTCGGCAAATAGGTGGAGGGTTTCGGGCTGGTGACGAAGTTGTAACCGATGGGATGTCAAGTGTTCGCATTTCCGATGCAAGATCTGAAGGAAACGGTGGAGGCTTCGGAACGGGGAAACGGTTGCAGGTGACCAACAGCTCAGTTCTCAGCCTTCAGAATGTGACCACTGGAGGGAGTGGAGGAGGTTTTGTTGCCCAAAGAGAGGTGGAGATAGCTGGGAACTCAACTGTAAACATTTCCAACAGCCATGCTGAATCAGGAAAGGGTGGAGGTTTTGTCGGTCAGGATGTGAAGGTGTCCTCTGGCTCAAGACTCATCCTTTGCAATGCGACAGCTGGACTGTCTGGGGGCGGATTCGTTGCAAACGGCAGGACTTTGATAATCAGCATGTCCACAGTCAGCATTCAACATGCCACGTCTCGGCAATATGGTGGAGCTGGTGGAGGGTTTTATGCTGGTGACGATGTTGTAATCGATAGGATGTCAAGTGTCCACATTTCCGATGCAAGATCTGAAGGAAACGGTGGAGGCGTCGCAACAGCGAAACGGTTGCAGGTGAGCAACAACGCAGTTCTCATTCTTCAGAATGTAACCACTGGAAGCAATGGAGGAGGTTTTGTTGCCCAAAGAGAGGTGGAGATAGCTGGGAACTCAACTGTAAACATTTCCAACGGCCATGCTGAATCAGGAAAGGGTGGAGGTTTTGTCGGTCAGGATGTGAAGGTGTCCTCTGGCTCAAGACTTATCCTTTGGAATGCGACAGCTGGACAGTCTGGGGGCGGATTCGTTGCACACGGCAGGACTTGGATAATCAGCATGTCCACAGTCAGCATTCAACATGCCACGTCTCGGCAATATGGTGGAGGTTTTTTTGCTGACCACGAAGTTGTAATTGATGGGATGTCAAGTGTCCGCATTTACCATTCAAGAGCAGAACATGGTGGTGGTCTAGCAACTGACAAGTGGTTGCAGGTGACCAACAGCTCAGTTCTCAGCCTTCAGAATGTGACCACTGGAAGCAATGGAGGAGGTTTTGTTGCCCTTGGAAAGCTGGAGATAGCTGGGAACTCAACTATAAACATTTCCAACAGCCATGCTGAATCAGGAAAGGGTGGAGGTTTTGTCGGTCAGGATGTGAAGGTGTCCTTTGGCTCAAGACTCATCCTTTTGAATGCGACAGCTGGACAGTCTGGGGGCGGATTCGTTGCATACGGCAGGACTTTGATAATCAGCATGTCCACAGTCAGCATTCAACATGCCACGTCTCGGCAATATGGTGGAGGATTTTATGCTGGTGACAAAGTTGTAATCGATAGAATGTCCTGTGTCCGCATTTCCCATTCAAGATCTAAAGGAAACGGTGGAGGTTTCGCAACTGAAAAGTGGTTGCAGGTGACCGACAGCTCACTTGTCAGCCTTCAGAATGTGACCACTGGAAGGAATGCAGGAGGTTTCCTGGCCTTTGATGGGGTTGAGATTGCTGGGAACTCAACCGTGAACATTTCCAACAGCCATGCTGGAACAGGAGATGGGGGAGGTTTTTACACAGGAAGCGGATTGAACGTGTCCAGCGGCTCAAGAGTCATCCTTCGGAATGCGACGGCCGCTGGAGATGGAGGAGGATTTTTGGCTAAAGGTAGGACATTTATCAGTCATTCCACAGTCAGCATCCAAAATGCCAGGGCCCGTCTGCTTGGTGCAGGGTTTTGTGCAGAAGGAGTAGCATATGTCAACGCATCTGCAGTGGCCATGCTCAGCACCCATACAGTGTCAGATGGTGGTGCTTTTTCTGTGCTTGGTTTGACTTTGCACAGAAGTTCGATCTCCATTGGCAACTCCACTGCAGTGGGATCAGGGTCGGGAGGTCGCGTAGAAGGCCAAGTGCTCCTTTCGTCTCAGTCCAACTTGGTGGTGAAACAGGCGCAAGGTCGTGAGAATTCCAGCGTGCTGGCAGCAAGTTGCCTCCACCTAAGAGATCGGTCACGCGTTCTTTTTGAGGATGTCATCAGCGGCCATGGGGTGGAGCTCCAAAACAGGGGATGCTCCAGAAGTTGCTCAAACAGCACCTTCCATGTCGCAGCAGATGCAGTCCTCAACGCCAGTGGTCGTTTTAGCTCAGGTCTTCTATCCCTTGCAGCCTGCCCAAAGGACCCGAAGGAGAAGGTACGCCTCTCCGGGATCCACCTCCAGTCGTCCAGTTCGTTGCTCAGCACCCAGCCAAGTGTCCCAAGCTCTGTGGTGGTCGACCAAGTGACTATCGACTACGAGCCACCTGTCAACAATTTACAGATCCTAGCTGCCAAGGACGGGAGGGTCCGGGAGGGTGTCAGATGGGGGGGAGGGGTTAAAAAAAAAATCCGGATCAAGAAAAAAAAATCCGGATAAAAAAAAAAATCGGTCTAAAAACAATAGCAACTAGTAGGAGAGAAGGAAAGGAAAAGGAAAGAAAAGGAAAGGAAGGAAAGGAAGGAAAGGGGAGGAAGGAAGGAAGGAAGGAAGGAAGGAAGGAAGGAAGATCTATCTCTATCTGTATCTATCTATTTCTATTTAAATCTATCTATATCTATCTATCTATATCCATATATCCATCTATATCTATCTATATCTATCTATACCTACGTATCTATATCTATATATGTCTATCTATATCTGTATCTATATCTACATCTATGGCTGTATCTATATATCTATATCTCTATATATATATATATCATATATCTATTTAATTATCTATATATCTATATATCTATATCTCTATATATCTATATCTCTATATATCTCTATATATATCTCTATATCTCTATATAGTTCTATATATCCCTATATATATCTATATCTATATATCTATATACATATATATACATATATATATATATATCTATCTATCAATCTATCTATCTTTCTATCTATCTATCTATCTATCTATCTATATATATCTATATATATATATATATCTATATATCTATAAATCTATATATATATATATCTATATATATATACAGTATATATATCTATATATCTATATATCTATATACATATCTCTAAATCTCTCTCTATATATATATATACCACCATATATCTATATATCTGTATATATCTATCTATATTTCTATATATGTATATATACATATATCTTTATATCTATGTATCTTTAAATCTATATGTCTATTTATCTCTATATATATATATCTATATCTATTTATATATATATATATGTATATATATATATATCTAAAAGGTTTGCATTATCATCCGGATGATATTCAAACCCCAAGCCAACCCTGAACCAAACCTTATATAAATAGATCTTAAACCAACTCGATGATAACATCAAATGAAACTATTGTGCATCGTTGTGCCTTAACCTACATTCCACAGGTTTCCAAGGTGCATGTCGTGTAGTATATACACCTTGAGTATCACATTCAACCTAGCACCTTGCATGTGAAAATAGGTGTTTCCAATCTGCTTTGGGGGGGAGGCGCTGCGCCCTTGTTTTTGTTTCGACCTAATACCTACAGAGGTACATGCATGAGTATTGAGCGCATTTATATGCGCCCTTCAAGGCTCAAGAGGTATATAGAATAACCCTGTAGACATAGCACTGACCGGCAACAGGCTGAGTAAAAGAGTGCTGTCATTGGGGAAGACGCCTTAGCTGATCTTGAAGTAGACGCTAGGGCCCCTCTTCAAGTGGTAGCGGAGCTGTGATCCCTCATTGAGGGTGAGCTCCAGGTAGAGCCCAAGCAATGGCAAGCCATGGCTATGATGATGATGACTTCGACATTGTCGATGCAGATGAATGGAACCAATATGACTCTTATGCAATGAGAAGAGCACCCCAGCAGACACAGATTCACATGACGCAACAAATGACCACAAAGGTAGCTCCAGCATATGATGGGAGAACTAGTTTCTTTTCTTTTGAGGATGCAATTGATGACTGGTGTGACATCACGGAGTTAGAACCTGAGAAACGTGGTCCAGCCTTGCGCAATCGACTGGAAGGAGATGCTCAACAATACAAGAGGCTATTGGATAGAGAGATGCTCAGGGATCCCCAGGAAGGAGTGAACTATTTCAAAAGATTTCTACGACCTCATTTCATCAAAGGTGCCCAAAACGTGTTTTTTATACCGTTTCATGCAGTTCATGAAGTACAACAGAGGAACTATGGATCTTCAGAAGTGGATGACTAGATTTCAACTCACTGGCAATAGACTTTGAGTCTTGGATGGATTTACTTCCAGAAGCAACAGTGACTAGTCCTGAAGCAATCCTGTTTGTTGCACAAAAACGTCAAGAACATGATCGAGATCAACAAGAAAGAGCTGAAGTAGCAGCAGCCTCAGGAACAGCTCCTCATGTACCTGTTCCTTGGTCGGATGAACTGGCATTGGTGGCATTCAAACAGTATCAAGAACATCGTAGACAAATTCAGAGACAAGCATTCCCACTGGGTGAAAATTTGCTAGCATTGACTTTTGTAAGTCTAGCAGACCTGACACAGGATCAGAGAAACACACTCACAAGTATCATGACACATCGTGGACGAACCCTCGATCGATACAACATTCAAGAACTACGTGATCTGTTTTTGGAATGTTTTGCGCTACCAAAACAGCAGTTGACAATCCATTGATGCAACCCTCTGGCATGGCACAGAGAAGATCTTTCCTCGTACTGGATGAAGGTGATTTAGAAGGAACCGACGGCTATTGGGCCGAAGATGATGAAGACGGCGCAGAAGGATTCCTGGATGCTTTAGAAGATGTTTTCTGGGTATATGATGACGCTGACTACACATGGTATCAGAGAAGGTTCCAAGGCAAACACATCAGACGAGGCAAAGGTAAAGGAAAGAGAAAAGGAAAAGGAAAAGGCAGAGGAGGACGAAGGTTCTTCAGATCAAGGAAAGGAAAAGGCCGAGGAAAAGGAAGAAGGAAAGGCCGTGCTCACATGGTGAGTGAAGAAGGTTACGAAGAAGATTGGCAAGAAGAAGAATGGAATGAAAACTATGACGGCTATTGGGCCGATGATCAAACCTGGAATGAAGGCTATTGGGCCTATGATGATCTGTACTACATGGATGAGTATGGATACTTCCAGAGGAAAGGAAAAGGAAAAGGAAAGAAATGCAAGAAAGGCAAGAAAGGCAAGGATGATGATGGCAAAGGAGGAAAGCCAGGAGATGGAAAAGGCAAGTCGAACTATGTTCAACCTCAATCCACATCAAGTCCTGCCATACAGAATCAACAAACTCAACAAGCTCATTTTTCTTCTGCTGCATCAAGTTCTGGTCATGGTTTCTTTTCATTTGGAAGAACTGAACCATTACGTGTTGATGTTGGAGAGACAGAGCCAGCACGTGTTGATGTTTTGACATCCACGTATGAACAACAAGAAGTACAACGACGCACTCGTCGTGGAGGACAGAACCAACGTGATGCAACAGCACATCAAAACAGGAGAGAAATGAAGAGATTCCCTGTTCTGGTTGGAGAAGTTGATGCCCTTCGACAAGGTGTACGACCACGTCCAGCTCGAGTGCCCAGGCAAGTTGGTCTTCAAGAAGGTGAGGCTTCATGGAAGCCATTGGCAAAAGGCACAGCATTGTTATCATATGGATGCTCTACAGAGATAGAGGTACCATCACAGCAGAGTGCTTTTTCATTTCATACTGGACAGACTGATCTGGCATGTGAGAAAGGACTAGCTTTTCACACAGAGAATTCTGCACCACCAACTGTATGTATCTTGGATCTTGGATGCACAAGAGCTATGGGTTCTCGACGAGCAGTTGAAGCATTTTGCAGATATGTTGACTCACATCCCAACAGTGGACTCTGGTATGAAATTCAGCCAACAAGTTCAAGATTCTTCTTTGCAAATTCACAACAATCCAAATGTACTGAGAAGCTCGTGATATTCATGTATGATCATGGATGGAACACTCAGTTCACAGAATTCGACATTGTCGAAGAAGGTGATGTCCCATTGTTGATGTCACTTCCACAGATGAGAAACCTTGGATTTCAATTTGAACTTACTCCAGAGAAGGCTTATTTGTCCTGTGCACGTATTGGCATGAGAAAAATGGTTTTGAAGACAGCCGTCAGTACTCATCTCATTCTCGACTTACAAGATGTAGCATGGTACATGAGCCAAGTTCATTTCAAGACTCCTCAAGTCAAGAGTTTCTTTTCACAACACGATCACTTTGAGTACAGTCAGATTGCTGTCAAACAAGATGTTCATGAAGAAGAAGCTTTGGTGACTGGTGACTATTGGCAAGTTGATCCACTACGTCGTGAACTCATCAGGCACCACAAGGACAAGAGGAGAAACCTACATGAGATGAATCGATCAGAAGAGACTCCAATTCCAAAAGAACAACTTCTTGATGAGAGAGAAACACACCAAGAGTTCCAGAAGAGCAAGAAGAAGGTTCTTCACAAGGACAACTGGCGCACAGAAAGGAAGAGGTTTTCTGAACAGAGTGAAGAGTTCTGGAAGGGCAAGACCATCTACAAGATCAAGGAGGACTACGTGATCCCAGAGGACATTGTCAGAAGTGACATTGATCGTGCAAAGCCCTTTCATGGAAACATTGATGAACTTTTTCACCCTGAGTCAGCCTCTTCAGTGCCATCAGGTGTACAGAAGAAGAAGCCACGCTCCTCACAGAAGGAGGTAGGCAAACCGATTTCGAAAGGACCAAGCTCGAAAAAGATTGAGGTAGGTCCACCTGCAGCCAAGAGACACGTAGGTAAGCAGAAACCTCATGTTGTCGATGACTCTCAATCAGGTTCATCAAGAAAGAAGGTTGTTGTCTCCTATCCCAAGCTTGATGAGGAAGATGAACTTGACATAAGAGCTAGGGAATTAGGTTTGGACAAGATTGATTCAGATGAACCTCGAGTCATTGAACCAAAACCTTCTGCACCTGCGCGCAACCGTGGTAAGCAAGATTCAGAAAGTCAAGTTGAGAAACTAGGTAGTGATGCTCTTGAGCCTAGGCGAGTTTCAATTCCACTGCCTGGTAGTGAAGTGCAAGCCATGACACCAGCATACAGAAAGATGCTCAGGAAACTGGAGGATAGTGTGGAACTTTACAAACTTCACATCAAACACTATCACATGTCTCCTACTCAATTCAGACGAAGGACTTCCATGTTAGGACTTCCTGACTCTGTTTATGAGAAGTATGAAGAAATGTACAACAAGTGTCGTGTGTGTAGTACTTCAATTGCACCACTGCCGAGAGCCAGGATTTCAGGCATACGATCCACCAACTTTGGAGATGTTATCTTTGTTGATCATGCTGAAATTCAGTTGAGGAAGAACAAGTACATGGTGTTGCTTGTTCTTGATGGTGCAACCAACTTACTTTGGGCTACGGCACAAAACTCACTGAACAACAAGGAGACCATTCAGGCTCTAAGGTTGTGGACTGATGAACACAACTGTATGCCGAAAGCCATCGTAGGTGATGAAGCATTCTTTCAAGAAGACTTTCTGACTTATTACAGAACTCATGGCATCAAGGAATGTCCCTGTGGTTCAAGAACCCCATGGCCTAACAGAGCTGAATCAGCTGTCAGACTTTTCAAACGACAATGGCAAATCATGTCAAAGAACCTTGAAGATGATAGGTTCAGAGGAATTACCATTAGAGAAGCTGTGAAGCGTACTGTTTGGGCCAGAAACACTCAACTCACTGTTAGTGGTTATTCTCCTTTGGAAATTGCCACTGGTAGACGACCACCAGATCTTCTGGACATTGAGACTTCTGATCCTGCTCAACTTAGTGTTGATCCTTTACCTGAAGACAAAACACAACTCGAGTTGCAAAGGTTAGCACTGAGGGCACATCAGGAAGCTAGACAAGCTGCTGACCTCAGACATGACATGGCCAAACGAACAATGCCATCAGATGGACCTTACAAACCAGGTGACAAGGTTTTCGTTTGGAGTTCCCCTGTCAATGCTAATGCTATTGCTTCAAAGGCATGGAAGAAGGAAAGATGGATCAGAGGTACTGTTATCTCTCAAGAAGGTGCTATGGTCAATGTTCATGTTGACAACGCAGTCATGCGTGTTAATCAATCGAAGGTGAGACGTGACCATGATGAATGGCATGATGTTGCTGTTCCTGGACTTGACACATCAGAACCTGCTCCACTTGCAGTTGAAGATGAAGATGACTATGAACCAGATATAGCTGAATATGCTGAAGCCTATTTAGGTGAACAAGCTCACTGGTTCTGTCAAACTGGCAAGTGTGACGTTGTGGAACTTTTCAGTAGCAACACTGGTCTTAGTTGGCACATGGCACGTTTGAACATGAAGGTTGGTGAACCTGTTGACCACAAGCATGGTTGGAGTTTCAACAGTAAAAGGAAACAACGCCAAGTTTGGAAACAACTTGAGAAGCTTGATCCTGAATATGTGTTGATTACAAATCCTTCGCCAAATTCCTGGAAATACTCGGTATTCAAGTTTTGCCTTGATGTGATGAAATGGCAAGTTGACCGAGGAAAAGGTTTCTTGGTGATTGCACCACCTGATTCAGGATTTGCTCAGTTCTTGGCTTGGAAGAAATTTCAGAAGGACAGAATCAAGTATCACATTGGTTGTTTCAACCTTGACATGACAAACTACTGTCGTTGTGATCCTTCTATCAAAAACTTGCGTGTGTTTTACAATCATGATGAAGACTTTGACATGTTGGAACCACAGCATGCCTTCAGTAGAGAAGGGAAGCTTTGGAATGATCCACACTGAAAAGTCTTACCATCTTACTTGTGCTCATTCATTGCGCAGTTTACACAGCTTGTACCCTTGAGGGGCATGAGACAGTATTTCTTGTTTGAAGATCTGTTGGAACATTTTGATGATGGAGCATTGTGTGGCACGTCAATGTTTTTGGACCGTGAACCTGAGTGCTCATGTTTGTTGCAAGACATGCATCATGTTGAGACCTCTATTCCAGTGCCATTGAAGCACATCCTTCCACAGAGGTTTACCACTCAGTTACTTGTTCAAACATTGAGAAAGATTGATCAGTTGCCAAGGAGTACAGAGGCTAGTGTCAGAGAATCAACTGATACCAGAATCATTGAACTGATTCCTGGACTTCAAGATGTCAGGAAGAAGACATTGCCTCAAATGTACTTTGAAGATTGCAGTGTGTTCAGAGGAACGTATGGAAGAGTGAATCCATTGTTTCAACATCCTGAAGATGCTGTCTTGCTCATTTGGAAACCTGGTGATTATGATCATGTTTACTTCATGTTTGTGTCACAGTTGTATCCACATCATGAACAGTTCAAAATCCATGAATGGAGTATGATCGTCTTTTCACGAGAAACGACTGGTGCTATCAAAAGGAGAGTTGAAAATCCTCCTAGTTCAAGTAGCACTCCACCAAATGGTGACGATCCCATTCATCCAGATCAGCATGGTGATGTTCCACCAAATGATGATGAGATGTTGAGTGGTGATGAACCAGAAGATCCTCTGGATGATGATAATCAACCTGATTACAATACTGGACCTGATCCAGATGATGATGATGATCAAGAGTACATCATTCCAGATGATTATGGACCACCACCTGATGATGATTTGGATATGCCAGGAATACAGGACTCGGGGGAAACACATCAACCAAGTTCACCATCAACTCCGTTTTCCAATCCTGACATTCCAATCGAAGAGATTGCTGATCCTGGACAAGATGACGATTCTCCACCAGGACCTGATCCGACGTCAGAGCCTATCAGAGTTCAAAGGAAACAGAGACAGATCTCAACTGATTCTACTGATGCTTTACCAAAGGCAAAGGCAAAGGTGATTATCAAGAGGCCAAAGGTTCAATTACCAGGTCATGTTCAGCCAATTTCAGTTCCTACTCAGAAACCTCATGATGAAGAAGATGAAGGACCTTCACATGATCCTACTGCCTCAAGTTCACATGATAATACAATTCCATTGCCTACTACTACACCAACATCGTTTACGCCAGGTGATTTTGCGCAGCCAGCGCAACAGCAGTCTTCACAAGGAACACCAGAATTGGTATCATCACAAAATGATGATGATGAAACAGAACCATATGAAACAGACGATACTCCTGTTTTGACTGAGGATGACATTGCTCAGCTTCAGGAAGAAGATGTGGACACTGAACCTTACACATCAGACCACTCTCATTTTGTCAATGTTGATGGTACTGTTTTTGTTCCTTTAGGACCCAAAATCCAAGCTGCACCTGACTTTGGTTCATACGATGTTACTGGTTTCAAAAAGTTTGAACAGTATCTTGCCAAGAATGGAAAGAAGCAGCCAAAGGCAGAATCAGTTATCACTCAAGAAGTCTTGAGAAAGTATGCTAAGGAGATCAAGCAAGCCAAGCTTGAAGAATTCAGAAGTTTTCTGGACTTCACTGCCATGACTTTCAGAGACAAGAGACGTCATAAGATTGACAACTATGTCACTGGCAGATGGGTGCTTACCATCAAGGTTGATAAGGATGGACAGTTCAAGAAGTTCAAGGCTAGATGGGTATGTAGAGGCTTTCAAGATGCTCAAAAGTATGACTTACAGACTGACAGTCCTACTGCTACCAGGTATGGTTTTCGTGTGGCATCTCAGCATGCAGCCTCGATGTACTGGGATTTACTCCATTTAGACTTGAAAACTGCCTTCCTTCAGGGGGAAACATACGACTTAGACCGCCGCGTTATCCATGTTCAGTTGCCTACTGACATTGGTTTGCCTCCTTACTTGGTTGGTTTGTGCACTCGTTCCGTCTATGGACTTGCGGACGCACCACGTAGATGGTGGAACCGCCTTGACAAATTTCTGATTTCGCTTGGTATCCAACCAACAAGAGCTGACAGGTGTACATATGTATGCTATGATGGTGCTTTTAAGGAGCCAAAACAGGTTAGCTTTGCTGACTCTGAGGCAACAGAACCAGCACCTGTGACATACTACGTAAGCTCACAAGACAGTGAGGAAACGCGTGATGAATCCTCCGACATTGCTGAGGAAGTTCATAAGTCTCTTTTGGTTGAAGAAAGATTGTTTTCAGCTTGCTATCAACAAACCCAAACATGGAAACAGAGGAAAGAGTTCAAGGAGAAGAAGGTTGAAGATTGTGCTTGGACTCCTGTTGTTGATGAAACCTTGTTGAAGTTTTTGGAATCTGTTGAACACAAGTCTGGTTGGTATCCTTTTGAAAATGGTCATGCTCAAGTTGCTTATCGTGCAAAAGCTTTGAGAACTCCTGATTCACATTATGATCGAAAGAAGTTTCATCTGAGGACTTCTATTGTGAAAAGGAAAGGAGTTTGGTGGTTACTTGAGATGAATCATGACATGAACAAGGAAAATGTTTCCACAAGTTTGGAAGAAGAAGCTGAAGTACTTGTTTCAGTCTTCTTACCTTCAGAGCGTACTTATCTTGCAACGACACCACAGTTGACACCTGAGATTGTTGAAGATCTCTTGGAACACTTCATGGACCCTGTGAATGGCAGTAATGCCAAGGGAAGAAAACCTATTGGTATGTGTTGTTTGCATGTTGACGACTTGTTCATTACTGGAAATCCAGAGTTTCTGGAGAAGTTCAAGAAAGTTGTCAAGTCACAATTCAAGATTGGTCATGAAGATGTGAATGACTTGATATTCACTGGTCAATGTGTGAAATGGATCATTGATGAGAAGACCAAGAAGAAATCACACATCACTGTTGAACAATCACTGTGTGTCAGTGAACTTACTGAGGTTGTCATCCCTAAAGGCTTGAAGGATGAAGACAAATGTGACAAGGATCTTCACACTGCCTACAGGTCACTCTTAGGTAGTATCAATTGGTTACAATCAAGAACTCAATTTCAGTCATGCTATCAGTTTTCACGTTGTGCTCCTGCCGCTGCTTCCCCCACCATAGGTGATTGCAAAACGCTGAACAAACTTTGCAGGCAAATTGTAGGTGACCCGATGGAACTTATGTTCTGGCCACTTCAAGGTGATCCTAGATTAGTTGCAATGCCAGATGCAGCGTTTAGGAACAACAGCGACAAATCCTCACAGCGCGCGATGGTTATTTTCATGGCTGAACCAAGAAAGGAAAAGAGCAAAAACACTAGAGGTTCTCTTATTTTCTTTGAATCTACCAAAATCAAACGAACTACTTTCAGCACAACTGTTGCAGAGTTGTATGCACTGATGAAGTGTTATGGTACATGTCAAATGTTGAGAGGACTGATCAAGGACATTACTGGACTTTCAAGTGAGATTCACATGAGGGCTGATGCAAACAATCTTGTGACTACTGCCAGCACTACTCATGTTCCTGGACAACAAGAGACCATTCATATGATTCAGATGCTTAGGAAAGAAGCATGTTCCGGTTCCATTGCTGACTTGTCACATATCAGAACTCAATGGTGCTTAGCTGATTGTTTGACCAAGAAGTCTGCTAATCCTCAAAATCTTATTGACGATGTTGTGTTCTTAAAGAAGTTGATGCTCATCCACCATTCAGATCATTACTGGAACACAAAGCTTACCTCAGGTCATGGTTGCCAACAGTTTGCAGTCATGTTGATTTCAGACATGATGTGTTTCTGTTAGGTGACACCTTGAGGGATTCTTGACTATTTTTTGAATTTGTGCCTGCGGCTCAAGAGGCAGAGTCTCGAGGATCGTACTGTTTCTTCAACATGTCGAGCTCTAGCCGGTGGAACAGGACCTCAGCCGCAACATCTAGCGATCAGGCACATTCAAGCAATCGAGGTCAAGAATATCCTAGTTCTGGATTTGATCAAAGACACTCAGCTGATGGATATGCTCTGAGAAGATCGGAGGAAATCCCAGCTGATCAATTTAGAACACCATCGACATTACCACATGAAGACCATTTAGCATTTTGCAATGGTTACAGACATCGAACAGATTGGTTTCAAGCTCACGATAGAGTGAGGAAGATGAGAGAGAGGAACCTACACACGTTGATGGGACCACACAACATGAGATCGACAGACAGGTATGAGATGTTTATGGATGTTATTTCCTGGATTCTTTATTGGGGCACAGCCAATGGAGAGTTTGATGATTCTCTGAAGTGGATTTCTGAGTTTCTAAAGTATCTCTGTGGTTTTACAACCCAAGAAGAAGAGAATTGGTTTGACAAAAGATGCAGTGATTTTCACATTGACATGACAGGCCCACACAGGAAGAGCTATTACATTAGGTGTAGCAAGAAGCTGTCGTCAGTGTTGAGACATTGCAGAGACAAAACTTTGTTCACGTCCAGTGGAGCCATGAACATTTCTCTTTTATTCGATCAGATGCAGGAAGACAATCCAAAGGAATATCACATGTCTGGAGCAGATTTTGCTGCCATGTTACTGTGTAATCCTAAGCAAAGATTCTTTGTCGAGATCTCCCTGCAATGGAGGTGGTTCCCATATAGCCCAGCTGCAACATATCCATTCAACGTTCGTCTTGGTGCTTTTCAAGGACATAGCAACCAAGTTGTTGATCCTACTGTTGCACATCATCAACTGACATATGATGAGGCTATGAGTTTGGGCTGGATTTTTCATGTCACTGACTTCACGAACTTAGAATCCATTCAACAATCAGGCCTAATGACCAATGTGAAAGGAAGTGGAAAAGGTGGAAGAGATGCAGTACACTTCATGTATCACAATGACAACGGTCATGGCTACATCAGGATGGCAGAGGGCACTAAGCCACCAAGAACATATAGGCGACCAGTGTACCTCGTGTTGGATCCAAGTTTTCTTGTGAACAACCAACTCTTCCTGACAAAGAATGGTGTAGTTCTCCATCAGGGCAATGTACCTTTCCAGTACCTCCACGTCAAGGAACAACTCCCCACTATAGCGTGCAACGTTATTCATCAAGGACGTGGTCATTCTCTACCTCCATCAGTTACAGGTGGTTCATGGCATAACAACACAACATGGAACCATGTCATGAAAGAGAAAGGTCCAAGTTTTATTCCTGGAGGAGATATTCCTGATGAAGTCAGAATCACAGCATGGGAGTTCATGGGTCAACAAGTTCCACTAAACTATGGAAAATGGGTTTTTGGCAACCCACTATGCAATGAGAAAGATTTTGACCCTCTCATGGATTCGATTTATTGTGCAGCAGCAGAAAGCTCTCATGAGAGAGAGAGATATCTGCGCAAGATGATGCACCAATGAGCAATCCATACGAACAGCCATCAAGAAGAGGACGCTCTCAAGAAAGAGAGGAACCTCAAGGAAGAGGACGCTCTCAAGAAAGAGAGGAACCTCAAGATGTATGGGAGCAACAACGCTCATCATCAGGAAGCTCAGAACCTCCACAACATGATGATCCTCAACAAGATGCTCAAGACAATCAACAAGAGGAGCCATCAGTGGACGTCCAGGATGACCCAATGGGAGAGGAAGCTGTCAACCTCTGGGAAGCAGAAGATCCACCAGATGATTTGGAAGATCCAATTGTAGAACAAGCTACAAAAAGTTCGATCTCTGCATCAAATCCCTGGGTCCTGTATGAAGCTGGTATTGTCTGTGCAAGAGAAGAGAACGGTGAACTCATCAAGAACTCCTCAGGAGAAAAAGTGATAGTTCTACGTGAATGGAACCTTCTACTCTCTCCACAAAAGATAGCACTTCGAAGGCAATCCATCAATCGCGCAGACTGGGAGAAGCTTCCATGGACAGGACATCAATGCTTGCTCTTCACCAGAGCTTGGGAAATTGGACGCATGTTGGCACACTTCCATAAAGAAGGAAACATCGAAGCCATGGAAGGTTATTTGGGCTCTTGTCGACGACATTGGACAGACTGGATGCGAGGTCAAGTTGAACCAGCAGGTTGGGAAGACAGGTTCAGTATCAGCAGAGAAGACTGGAGAGAGAAGTTCTTGCTATATGAAAGAGACTTAGCAATACAGAAGGACATGGAGTATCTCTCAGAAGAGTTTTTGTCTTTTACACCAAGCATCTTGATCAGTTCATTCGAGAGAACAACAAACTCTGGGGAGATTTCTGCAGGAGAAAGAAGGACCGTGATGGTAACATTTTGGATGCACTGGAGTTGAACACTCATGGGTATGACATGACTATCCAAGGAATTACAGTTCCCATGAACAAGAGAACAGTCATCCCAGAACCTGAACGGCATTTCTCCTTTTCCACAAAGATGATGATTATGGCAATTGACTTGTATGAAGATGAAGCTCCTGCCAACTTTAGTCATTTCACTGTCTTTGCTCTCAATAAGCTTCGACAGTTTGTGGATAGCAGAAAGGAGTTGACTGCCCAATCATACCGATTCTTTGTTGAACATGCTTACAATCAATCTGCACGAGCACGAACAAAGGTCAAGGAATGTGGTTCAGGTGACTTCCATATTATATCTACAAAGCTCGATGGCTATATCTGGATAGCAGGAACAGAGAAGATTGCTCACATCCCAGAGAAGGAGATGGAGAATGTGGACATGGAAGATCACAATGATGATGATGCTGATGAAGAACTTGAGTTTTTGCCAAGGTTACAGGTTTTTGTCAGGCCATAGGAAGAGAAAAGTGGAAGCTCTCAAGAGAGAGAGGAACCACAACAACAGCAAGAAGAAGTTGTTGCATCTGAAATTCAAGTTGAACCAGAAGATGACGTGGTACCAGATGCAAATCCTCGAAGAAATCCTGAAGACCGACATGGACTATTTTTAGTCAGGCAACTCAAACCAGAGCACAGAAGTATCCTACATGAGATTGCACTTGCAGGTCAAACAGTCCTTCATCCCGATGCCTTGGAAGGAGGTCAACCCTTAGAACGAGGTGACATTACCTACTTCTCATTATGGTTGATGTTGTCAGTAGTGGCAGATGCTCCATTTTCAACATTTATGGACCAATATGCACCGTCGATGGGTTATGAGATCTCCTGGGAAAAGTTTCATGAGTTCAAACTGGATGTTACAAAGGTTCTCAAGGACAATGAGCACATCACTGCAGACAATTTCCTTGATATGGAGGATCCAGATTTGGTGGACGATGATCCAAATACTCCTCTTCCTGATCTTCAAGGACAAGGTAGTGCCGATCCTGAGTACAAGAACACTATTGAAAGTTTGAACATTGAGGACAAGCATATCATTTTGGAAACTGATGATGACAAATTGGTTGAGTGTACTCTCAAATGGATTAGTATGTGCAACAAGAATGTTCAGCAAAAGATCAAAGAGAGCTTTGTCAAAGAAGAGGCAAAACAGGAAGAAGAAGAAGAAGAAGAGGAGATTGTTGTCGAAGAGGAAGAAGAAGACACACAGGAGCCACATGTCCCAGCTGGAAGCTCTTGTGAGAAAGAGGAACCAGCTCCACCTGAATGCTCCTCAGAGAAGGAGGAATCAGGGGAGAAGAAGACAGACATTCAAGATGATGAGACAGCTCCAGAAGTGAAACCTGCACAGAGATTTTACTATGATCAAGATATCACTGGAAACGAAGATGATTCAGTTTTTCGAAAGTTGAAGGATTGTTTCACAGATGGTTATCATGGTGAATGGGCAGGAATTTACAATAAAGGTTATCCAGCATCCTCGAAACATCGACAAATGTTTTGGCATATAAAGTACAGGAAGACTATGTCTCCACATCAAGATTATTGGTACCATCTTACAGATGAACAGTTGATGGCCGAGTACATTGCCAGACACAAAGATCAACAACCATCACAAGAACTAGATGATCTCAAGAACAACATCGAATATGGTTGTAGTGATCCAAGGATGCATCCTCTTCATCAAAACAAATCAGAAGAAGCCTCAAAAGAAGCAGAAAGAAGAATTGATGACGATTTTGGAAATCTGTCAGGAGTACTTCAATCTTATGTTGAGGAACACAAGGTCGTGCCTGGCCTTACTGTATGATCTTGCATAGCTTGGCTTACAGATATTTAGGTGGAGGCCTGCTAGACCCAAAGTACAGAGATGATGAATTTCCATACAGATCCTCTCCACAGATTACAATGATGTTTTGGAATTTGGGAAACTGGTGCAGAAACAGATTTGAAAAATGCCCTGTTCCAGAAAGATTTCAACAATTCATTCCACACATTGACTACAGTATTGATGAAGAACATGAAAAATTTGACGAGAACAAGACCCAGTTCAACAATTACTTCATCAACGTCATCAAGAACTTTGGAGGACATCTTTTCATGAATTGTGAAGCTGGTTCACTATATCCTCACAGAGAGAGACTCGAAGAGGTGCAGTTGAAAACTTGCTTCAATGACTATCATGACTTGATGGTGGCAGCTCGCATAGGAAAGGACGGCTATATCAAGCAAATTGCTGGATATCACACAGATGACAACGACACACGAGTTCGACAAGTCTCATGGGCAATCTTTGAAGTATCTTGGGGAAAGACAAAGGACCGTGATACAGATAAGATTGTTGACTTGAAACGAGCCAGGATGAAGATGAAACGTGTGTGCGTTTATCACGTTGGACAGAAGTATGCGTCAGACTCTCCTGATATTGTTGGTGAGTGTTTAGCTGTTATGGCTTTTGAGTGTGCTAGATATCAAGTTGACATCATCGCAGGTGATGGAAACAAAGCATGCTATTACACAACACCAAAATCTCCAGGTGTCCCTACGTATCAACACAGCCTCATACAATTCTGGATTAACAGGATTATCGGTGTTGCAACACAAGCCATGCGCAAGAATTATGATTCAACATACCCTCCAGTCAGGGTCAAGCACTTCATTTCTTGCAGTTATCGGGATCTTGATTTTCTTGCAACGCACTTGGATGGCATTACAACAGATTCATACACCGACGAGCTCATGAAGAAGACAACGGGCAAAGGTGATTGTTGTATGCTTACAGTTGTTGAGTGGGGTCATTCACGTCTGGTGTGTGAGGAGTACCCTGAATACTTTGAGGATGAAGATCACATGAACTATGTGGGTGAATTTTACTTCAAGGTAAATGAAACTTGCTTACATGGTGATCATAACATCTTTATGGTTGCTCCAAATGATCGTGATGCACACAATCCAATTCTTGTTCATTTGGATCCTTCTGATATGCCGTGGAATGAGCGACATCATTACAAACCAGCTAACATGAAGATGAAGTATGCTGACAAAAGAAAGGAAAGACAGAAGGAGAAAAAGAGAAAGGCATATGAAGATCAAGCATCAACATATCAGGGCAACACTGGTTGGGGTGGATCCTCATCTTCTTCGTCCAGACCATGGAGACAAAGTGATTGGCGATGAGTGAGTGTATACTTCTTTAACTGAAGATAACACAGCATGAGAAACCGTGTACAGTTTTCTGTGCATCAACTTATTTCCACAAGATGGCATATACTCTTTTAGATAGAGACAATGCCACAAGTGTCCGAACTTCAATTTAATGTAAAATAGATACTCTTGTAAATAGAGATACTATACACATTTATCTCCATGAAACTTCTGCGAGCAGACCACTCCGAATGGAGCGAACTCCAAAACTTACCAACTTCGATTTCTGTCCATTGTTCGCTTGAATGAGCAACTTTGGAGATCCGCTATTTCCGTTTATTTCGTGATTTGGTCAATTGTTTTTCGTATGACCGGAATTTCTGAATCTTGCGAACCGAACTTTTCAATTCGAACTTTCACCGGTAGAGCAAGGCATTTTGCCTGTGGAGAGACCGTGCGCGAAGCACCATTGGTCGCTACTGGAAAAATTAGCGAATCCGCTGTTCTTTTTCGGCATGTCTTTAGGACATTCGCTGCTTTCACGTGTTTTTCAATTCGAAGCCACTGCGTAACTCCGGTTTATTTTTGCTATTTGCCATTGTGTAGAAAAGACAGGAAGATACTCTTAATACCAATTGGGTACGACAAGGCGTAGTGCTCTACTCATTGCTTTTGAATTTGTGCCTGTGTTTTTGTTTCGACCTAATACCTACATAGGTACATGCATGAGTATTGAGCACATTTATATGCGCCCTTCAAGGCTCAAGAGGTATATATAGTAACCCTGTGGACAAGCACTGACCGGCAACAGGCTGAGAGTAAAAGAGTGCTGTCATTGGGGAAGACGCCTTAGCTGATCTTGAAGTAGACGCTAGGGCCCCTCTTCAGCCCTCCCCCCCAATCCCCCCCTCCCGCTTTTTTTCTTTAAATTCAAGCTTGCACACATTTCAATACACTAGTTTGGTTAGACTATATATATATATACATTGTATATATAATTATATATATATTGTATATATATATACATATGGTTGTTTATATACACAGCTTTCATCCCAAAATAAACTGTAAATAATCATGTGCATGCATATGCGTCCACATAAGTATAGTTATTTGTATGTACATGTTGTATCCCTAAATAACCCCTAATCCAACCCTAAACAAACCCTAAACAGACCCTAAACCAGCCCTAAAGAAACCTTAAAACCAACCCTAAGTAGACCTTAAACAAATCTAGAATAAACCATAAAACAACCCTAAATAAACCCTAAGACCAAACCCTGCAGATATATTAATTGCACTTGTAAATTCATTGATCTACATATGCATATAGTCATGATTAGTCATGCATGTATACCTCTATACATCTACAGTTAATAGTTTGCACATCATGTATCTCCAAAAATCAATGAACACTTCGGAAAAAAAAACAATGAAAACAATGTAAAAATCAATTAAAACTTTGGAACAATGAATGAACACCAGTAAAACATGAATGAACACCATACAAAAATTGAAGAAAAAACATAGAAAATTCCATTGACAAATGGAAGAAAACCACGGAACAATCGAAGAAGACCATAGAGCAATTGAAAAAAAACATGGAAAACTTGAAGAATACTATGGCAAAATTGACGAAAACCATGGAAAATCCATGAACATCTTGGAAAATTCCATGAAAACCATGGAAAAATCAATGAAACAATGGAAAATTCGATAAGCACCATGGAAAAATTCATGAAACCACTGGAAAAATTAATGAACAGTGCGAATGAGATATTTTAGCTACAAAATGCAGCAAATGAGAGATTTTAGGTGCAAAAAACAAGGAAGGGAGCCTGGACGACCAAAAAAAAAAATTGCCAAAAAAAATAAAAAATTGCCAACTTAATTTCGCGCCCGAAAAGAAGGAAGGAAGGAACAAAGGAAAGAAGGAAGGAAGGAGGGAGGGAGGGAGGAACGAAGGAAGGAAAAAGGGAAAAGGGAAAAAAAAACTGAATATTTTTTTTTTGATGCTTTCGAGCAGCTTGATCTCCCCTAGCCTCGGGGGATCAAGAAAAATATTTCCAGATCAAAAAAAATTAAACCTAACCTACCACTAAATTTAGATGAAATAGGCAATATTTTTTTTAAGATCCTAGTGTTTTATTTTTTTTTTGATCTGGATTTTTTTTTCTGATCCTCCACTCCAGATGGTGTGTGTGTGTGTGTGCTGTCACATTTGTATACATTTGTATACATTTGTCACATTTGCAAGACTCGTATCGGTAGTTTCTTCCCGCACATCAAGTGAAGTGAGAGTCCTTCTACATTTTTGTTGTACATAGCCCGTGCGATTATTTTGAATCTGGGGGTTTTGACTTTTTCTAGATGCTAGCATGGAATCTTTTGGAGAAATCTTCAGAATATAACTTAAAATTGTACTGTAATTCACTTAAATATACTTTTCTTTCGTGACATTTTCTCCGGCCTTGCCCTTTTTGGATTGGTCCGATTGGGGGACCTCATTCCACCTCGATATTTGAACATTGATCCACTTCCCGATGGCATCTGGTTTTCTAAAGTCTGGTGGGTCGGCGCAAGTGAAATATAGTGAAATACAGCTTGCCACATGTTGCTATATATATGTTTATTATTGTTTATTTATGGTTTACATTGTTTTAAATCATGCGTTTATATTAATTAAGTCATGAAAACCAGAAGCGACTTGTGCAGGATGGCTTCGAGATCGACTCTTTGACTGTTTCGTGCCAGAACTGCACCTGGGGCGTTACTTTGAGTGCAACGAAGGACGGAAAGCAGCTAAGTACCGTGAGCTCTGAACATCTCCAGTGCTCCAAAACAGCCACAGTGCCACTTGGTGCCACAACAGATGTGGATTTTTTTGCCAAAGTTCTCTAGGCGTCTTAATTTCTCATTTGGTTGCTAAGACATGCTAAGACAAACATTCAGTTAATTCATGGGTGCTTCAGATGCCATCCATTGTCATGCCAGTTTTTCATAGTTTTTTCGATATTTTTTCGCAGTTGCTGGAAACCACTCAACGAGGTCGAAAGGAAAGACACAACATTGCAACTGTTCCGGCTACCAGACTCTCAGCTCGCTATTCACCAGCCCTTGGTGGGAAGACATCCAGGGCTACCAGAAGAATTAGATCATCAAACCCCAATTATTTGTACCATGTTGTACCATTGTTTGATAGTGTATATAAATATATAGTTATGTTATCTATTATGACATATTTATAGCTGATGTTTGGAGCCTGCAGACAGCAGATGGAAGGATTGCAGCCAAAAACTTGCAAGATTTGGTGCCCTTGGAAAGAACATTCGAGACGTGCACATTCTGCAACTAGTCCTGCAATGGATCAATTGACAGATATTGACAATATTGCCCGATTGGGTTCATGCCATTTCGCGATATTTTAGATATGTTCTATCCGATTGCTTCTCTACCTGGCAGCCAGTTGGTAGCTGAGGTAAGCCCCACTTCTTCTTTCAAAATGGCGATTGTCAGAAGTGTGGAATCTTCATTGCCTGGTCTGATGGAAGAACGGATTCTTGCAATGTTCTACCAGGCAAGACGGAGTTGATCACGCTTTTGACAGGTGCTGCAGTCATGGTCTTCTTGACTTTCTTCGCCTTCGAGATTTTGAAGGCTCCTTTGGTGATCGTTGATGCAAAGTCAGATTTGGCAGACCCGACACAAGCTGAAAGCAAGAGGATGTTCACGCTTTCAGTGCAAGGGCCCATAGTTGATCTTCACGATAGCCTGTCTCGATTGGTGCACTGGTGGGTGCGTTATCAGGCGAAGGGAACGGGCTTGAGATGGCTAGACTGATCCCAAGAAGACCAAGGCAGTCAAAGTACACAACATTGCACACAGAAGGCTTTTGCTGCAAAACACGAATCCCGATTTTGATTGCGCTTCGTGCAAGGGTTCTTTGCATGCCGCTGGTTTTATCAACTTGCTCGGCTTGATCACTGTATGCATATCAGTGATAACAATGCTACCTGTAATCATCCCAGTAGCAGTGATCTCCGGAAACGGTGTGAGTCATGTTTCCGCCGCTTTGGCTTGCAAAGAGAACCACTTTGTTGGACGGATGATAGTTTTACGAGTTAAAGTGTTGTTTTGTGTTTTGTTTTGGTAAAGACAATTCTTGCCTAGGTTACATCAATCTATATGACTGTTCCTTGGATTGCTCTTTCTGCTGTGCTGCATTGGCCAGTGGCCTGGCTGATCCAATGGCGATATCATAGGACATCATTTTCACGGGCTTTGGATGAGTACAGTGAGCAGATCAAGTGCAAGCCAGCCGCAGGGTCTGATGCAAGCCATCCTCGCAATCAGGGCTTGGAGGTTCTGACTTTGCGCGGCTTGTGGAAGCACTTCGAGAGCTTCTTTGTTCTTGTCAGCATTTTTTTTTTCGCCGTAAATTTCATGTTAATCCTGGGATCTGAATGTCCTGTCCTGTCCCTTGCCTTGCCCCAGGCTTCATTCTGGAGCGCAATATGCACTTTGTGGTTGCCAACATAGTAATGCCCCTGACACAAAGCAAACGAATCTCCTTTGTAACTCTTTGGGGTGGCAGGCGGGTCGATTATTTTGTGTCGCTTGGCATTTACTTTTGACAAAGTGCTTCTTGATTTGTTCGGCTTGTCCAAGCCGCTCCAAGCCACCCAAGCATTTTGGGTAAGGTCTCATTGCTGGGGCAGCAGCTTTCCACACTTAGTGCAATCCATTGAGTGCCATGCTCTGTCCAAAGAGGGCCCCGCTTCTTGGTTCTATGCAGCATATTGGATCTGTTCGTTTGCGACTTGGAGGAGAACACGGGCCACCACTGACATGTTACATGTTTCACAAACACGGCAGTGGAGCGTGACGTTGTAGGATGTTGTAGATGTCCATGCTGAAGATCTTTCTGAGCTTTTGACATGGGAATGTTCCACTGAGACAGAAGATACAATTGAGCCACATTCGAAACCCTTGCGTCCATGTTTAGGAAGGGGCCCCTTGCAAGCGCATGGCGTAAGCAAAACTCTGATGAGCGTAAGCCAACCTAAGCTCAACGTAAGACAAGATATCCGCGTAAGCAAAACCTGTGTGTGCGTAAGCAAAACATAAGCACAGGCGTAAGCATTTCCTTATTTGTTGCCAGGATACAAGACATTTAGAATCATTTAGAACATGGCTCAATTGTCTTTAGATAAATTGACAATATTGAAAGATGTGTTTTTTGTTCGAGTTGACTTCTGCCCAGGCGAACAACCAGTGGAACATCGGAGCCGAACTGGGAAGTGACCCCATGGAGAGCGCCTTTGCACTAAGCCTCTCACAAGCGGCTCGACCAACTGTGGGGCATGTCAAGAAGTGAAGGAAATGTACTTGTCATTGTCTCATAGTGTCTCATCTTCTTCTATTTCTAAAAACTTTCTTGGCACTTGCACAAAAAAAAACCTTTGCCCAAAGAGCAGAGACTTCCGAGCTGAGGAGTTTGGTGTTTATTCGAATATTTCCTGTCCAGCCGGGAGCACTTGGAGTTGGGTTTTGTCACCAACGCTGGCGTGATAGGTGATGCTGCTTGGCGCAAACAGGGGTGTCTCAACTTTACCTGGAAATTTGGCACGCCAATATTGTTTCTGTCCATGAAACAGACCAAATCTTTTCATGGTTGCCAGTTGCCAGTGCATATTTTCGGGCAAGTTCTTGTTCCTGCTTCGCTGGCCGGACTGTCGTAAGATTCTCCTTACTGTAGAGACTTGGGGCTATAGAAAACTTGGAAAACTAGTAGGTCAGGGGGGTCGTTCAGTGGTTCGACATAATATAGAAGTGAACGTGTCACAATGTGTTGTGTTAGCTATGCTTGACATATGGACATGCTATGACATGCCAATGTGCCATAATGTGCCCTTTGCTGCAGGATGGTTGCAGCTCCTTTGACATTGCGTTGGAGGTGGGCAAGAAGATTAAGTCTTTGCAAGTTGCTAAATGTGAGGCAACTTCAGAGAAAGACAAGAAACTCGATGAAAAAGCAAATCCGCACGCGCCGCACACCTCGTTTCGTGTGGAACCGGAGTTGTCTTTGTGCTGAGCCCGTTTGTGTGGAAACCATTGGAAACCCAAAGACTTTCATGTGGTACATCGATATCACTTGACAAATTGTGCAGTTTTCTTCGTCCGACCCTTTGGGTGATTTTGGGTGTTTGGATATTATTAGCATTCCGACCCTTGAACATCCTTGAACTGCTTTTAGATTCATGCTGGGACCATGTTAGGACAGACATCGTCGAGTACATCATCTCTGAGTTGGGAAGCCTTGAGAGAATGGATAAGCAAATTCGAGCGAACATGTCTGAAATGCTGATGCGAAATTTGGCCAACGTGGAACGGGCAACTGGAAGTCTTGTGGACAGCCTGGGAGAGGGCTAATTGGTGCTTCCAATTTCTGGCGGATCTCATCCCATCCCCCTAATATTAAACACCCCCTATAGAAACCATGGTTTTTTGTTGGGAATTTCATG
>CAMXCT020003256.1:38576-71021 GCA_947184155.2 Cladocopium goreaui
GGGAAACTTCGCTGGGAGGGAGCGAGACCGGATGCTCGACGGGATGAAGCCGTGGAAATAGCTTGGGGAAACTGCGCTGGGACAGAGCGAGGCCGGATGCTCGACGGGATGAAGCCGTGGAAATAGCTTGGGGAAACTGCGCTGGGAGGGAGCGAGACCGGATGCTCGAGGGGATGAAGCCGTGGAAATAGCTTGGGAAAACTGCGCTGGGAGGGAGCGAGACCGGATGCTCGACGGGATGAAGCCGTGGAAATAGCTTGGAGAAACTTCGCTGGGAGGGAGCGAGACCGGATGCTCGACGGGATGAAGCCGTGGAAATAGCTTGGGGGAAACTGCGCTGGGAGGGAGCGAGACCGGATGCTGGACGGGATGAAGCCGTGGACATAGCTTGGGGAAACTTCGCTGGGAAGGAGCGAGACTGGATGCTGGACGGGATGAAGCCGTGGAAATAGCTTGGGGAAACTTCGCTGGGAGGAGCGAGACCGGATCGCTCGACGGGATGAAGCCGTGTAATCTTGGGAAAACTTGCGCATGGTGAGGAGCGAGACCGGATGCTCGACGGATGAAGCCGTTTGGGAATAAGCTTGGGGAAATAGCTTGGGGAAACTTCGCTGGGAGGGAGCGAGACCGGATGCTCGACGGGATGAAGCCGTGGAAATAGCTTGGAGAAATAGCTTGGGGAAACTTCGCTGGGAGGGAGCGAGACCGGATGCTCGACGGGATGAAGCCGTGGAAATAGCTTGGGGAAACTTCTCTGGGAGGGAGCGAGACCGGATGCTGGACGGGATGAAGCCGTGGAAATAGCTTGAGGAAAATAGCTTGGGGAAACTTCGCTGGGAGGGAGCGAGACCGGATGCTGGACGGGATGAAGCCGTGGAAATAGCTTGGGGAAACTGCGCTGGGACAGAGCGAGACCGGATGCTCGACGGGATGAAGCCGTGGAAATAGCTTGGGGAAACTGCGCTGGGAGGGAGCGAGACCGGATGCTCGAGGGGATGAAGCCGTGGAAATAGCTTGGGAAAACTGCGCTGGGAGGGAGCGAGACCGGATGCTCGACGGGATGAAGCCGTGGAAATAGCTTGGAGAAACTTCGCTGGGAGGAAGCGAGACCGGATGCTCGACGGGATGAAGCCGTGGAAATAGCTTGGGGAAACTGCGCTGGGAGGGAGCGAGACCGGATGCTCGACGGGATGAAGCCGTGGAAATAGCTTGAGGAAATAGCTTGGGGAAACTTCGCTGGGAGGGAGCGAGACCGGATGCTCGACGGGATGAAGCCGTGGAAATAGCTTGGGGAAACTTCGCTGGGAGGGAGCGAGACTGGATGCTGGACGGGATGAAGCCGTGGAAATAGCTTGGGGAAACTTCGCTGGGAGGGAGCGAGACCGGATGCTGGACGGGATGAAGCCGTGGAAATAGCTTGGGGAAATAGCTTGGGGAACTTCGCTGGGAGGGAGCGAGACCGGATGCTCGACGGGATGAAGCCGTGGAAATAGCTTGGGGAAACTGCGCTGGGAGGGAGCGAGACCGGATGCTGGACGGGATGAAGCCGTGGAAAATAGCTTGGGAAACTTCGCTGGGAGGGAGCGAGACCGGATGCTGGACGGGATGAAGCCGTGGAAATAGCTTGGGGAAACTGCACTGGGAAGGAGCGAGACCGGATGCTGGACGGGATGAAGCCGTGGAAATAATAGCTTGGGGAAACTTCGCTGGGAGGGAGCGAGACCGGATGCTCGGCGGGATGAAGCCGTGGAAATAGCTTGGGGAAACTTCGCTGGGAGGGAACGAGACCGGATGCTGGACGGGATGAAGCCGTGGAAATAGCTTGGGGAAACTTCGCTGGGAAGGAGCGAGACCCGATGCTGGACGGGATGAAGCCGTGGAAATAGCTTGGGGAAACTTCGCTGGGAGGGAGCGAGACCGGATGCTCGACGGGATGAAGCCGTGGAAATAGCTTGGGGAAACTTCGCTGGGAGGGATCGAGACCGGATGCTGGACGGGATGAAGCCGTGGAAATAGCTTGGGGAAACTTCGCTGGGAAGGAGCGAGACTGGATGCTGGACGGGATGAAGCCGTGGAAATAGCTTCGGGAAACTTCGCTGGGAGGGAGCGAGACAGCATGCTGGACGGGACAAAACCGTGGAAAATAGCTTGGGGAAACTTCGCTGGGAGGGAGCGAGACAGCATGCTGGACGGGACAAAACCGTGGAAATAGCTTCGGGAAACTGTGCGGGGAGGGAGCGAGACAGCATGCTGGACGGGACGAAACCGTGGAAAATAGCTTGGGGAAACTGCGCTGGATGGGAGCGAGACAGCATGCTGGACGGAAAGCTGTGCTGGGAGGAAGCGCGACAGCATGCTGGACGGGACAAAACCATGGAAATAGCTTGGGGAAACTTCGGTGGGAGGGAGCGAGACCGGATGCTGGACGGAGAAGAAAGCGTGCAAATAGCTTGCGGAAAGTTGCGCTTGAAGGGAGCGAGACAGCATGCTGGACGGGATGATGCCGTGGAAATAGCTTGAGGAAACTTCGCTGGGAGGGAGCAAGACAGCATGCTGCACGGAGACGAAAACTGTGGAAATAGCTTGCGGAGAGCTTTGCTGGGAGGAAGCGCGAGAGGATGAGACAGCATGCTGGACGGAGAGGAAACCGTGCAAATAGCTTGCGGGGAGCTTCGCTGGAAGGGAACGAGACAACTGGACGGATGGGAAACCGTGGAAATAGTTTCGGAGAGCTTCGCTGGGAGGAAGCGAGATAGCATGCTGGACGGAGAGGAAACCGTCCAAATAGCTTGCGGAGAGCTTCGCTGGGAGGGAGCGAGACAGCATGCTGGACGGAGAGGAAACCGTGAAAATAGCTTGCGGAGAGCTCCACTGGGAGGGAGCGAGACAGCATGCTGGACGGAGAGAAAACCGTGCAAATAGCTTGGGGAAAGTCCGCTGGGAGGGAGCGAGACAGCATGTTGGACGGAGAAGAAACCGTGCAAATAGGTTGCGGAGAGCTTCACTGGGAGGGAGGGAGACAGTATGCTGCACGGAGGAAAGTGTGAAAATAGCTTGCGGAGAGTTTCGCTGGGAGGGAGCGAGATAACATGCTGGACGGATAGGAAACCGTGGAAATAGCTTGCTGAGCTGGGAGGGAGCGAGACAGCTTGCGGAAAGCTTCGCTGGGAGGGAGCGAGACAGCATGCTGGACGGAGAGAAAACCGTGCAAATAGTTTGCGGAAAGCTTTGCTGGGAGGGAGCGAGACAGCATCCTGGACGGAGAGGAAACCGTGGAAATAGGTTAAGGAGAGCTTCGCTGGGAGGGAGCGAGACAGCATGCTGGACGGAGAGGAAACCGTGCAAATAGGTTGCGGAGAGCTTCGCCGGGAGGAAGCGAGATAGCATGCTGGACGGAGAGGAAACCGTGCAAATAGCTTGCGGAGAGCTTCGCTGAGCGGGAGCGAGACAGCGTGCTGGACGGAGAGGAAACCGTGCAAATAGGTTGCGGAGAGCGTCGCTGGGAGGGAGGGAGACAGCATGCTGGATGGACAGGAAACCGTGGAAATAGCTAGCGGAGAGCTTCGCTGGAAGGGAGCGAGACAGCGTGCTGGACGGAGAGGAAACCATGGAAATAGCTTGCGGAGAGCCTTGCTGGGAGGGAGCGAGACAGCATGCTGGACGGGACAAAACCGTGGAAATAGCTTGCGGAGAGCTTCGCTGGAGGGAGCGAGACAACATGCTGGACGGATAGGAAACCTTGAAAATAGTTTGCGGCAGAGCTGTTGGCACGGGTTTTTTCAGGACAAATGCCATCATTGCGATTGGCCTGAAAAAATTGTGGACCCAAGCTGGTCAAATGGTCCCAAGACCGGTCAAACGGTTTGCAAAGGCTGAAAAATGGGACATGCACAGAGAAGCTTTTACACAAAAAAAGCCTTTACACAGAAACTTTGACACACAGACGCGTTTACAGAGACACAGAGGAGTCTTGACACAGAAGCCTTTACGCACAGAAGCTTTTTTGCACAGAGTAGCTTTTACACACAGAAGTCTTTACACAGAGAAGTCTTGAGACAGAGAAGCCTGTACACACAAAGGCTTTTACAGAGAGAAGCCTTTCACACAAAGAAGTCTTGACACAGAGGAGCTTTTACGAGAGAAGTCCTTACACAAACGAGATTTACACGCAGAAGGTGTTACAGATAGACGTTCTTTCGGCGCACAGAAACTTTAACACAGAGCAGCTTGTACACACAGAAGCTTTTACACAAAAAAGCCTTTACACAGAGAAGTTTTTCACACAGGAGCTTTTGCACAAGAAAACTTTTACACAGGAAAGCTTTTACACACAGAAACTTTCACACACAGAAGCTTTGTACACAGAGAAGTCTTTGCACAGAGGAGCTTTTGCACACAGAATCTTGTACACACAGACGCTTTCACACACACACACAGGAGGTTTTACAAACAGACAACTTTACGGCGCACAGATTTTTTTACACAGAGCAGCTTTTACGCAGCGAAGCTTGTACACACAGGGGGCTTTTTTACACAGAAGCTTTTACATAAGGTTTTTTTAATACACAGAAGCTTTTACACACAGAAACCTTTACACACAGAAGCTTTTACACACAGAAATTTTTATACACAGAAGGTTTTACACACAGAAGCTTTTAACACAAAAAAACCTTTAAACAAAGGAGCTTTTACACACAGACGGGTTTACACAGAGAAGTCTTTACACACGGAGGCGTTTACACAGGAAAGAGTTTACACGGAAGCGTTTACACAGAGTAGTTTTTTACACAGAGAAATCTTTACACAAAGAAGTCTTGACACAGAGAAGCTTGCACACACAGAGGCTTTTACACACAGAAGCCTTTTACACAGAGCGGCTTTTTCACAGAGGAGCTTTTACACAGAGGAACTTTTACACAGAGAAGCTTGTACACTCAGAGGCTTTGACACAGAGAAGTCTTTTACACAGAGAAGCTTTTGCACACAGAAGCTTTACACAAACAAAACCTTAACACAGAGGAGCTTTTACAGACAGAAGCTGGTACGCAAAGAAACTTTCGCAAACAGAAACTTTTACACACAGAGCGCGTTTTACACAAGATTTTACACACAAGAGCTTTTACACCAAAAACCTTTACACAGAGAAGTTCTTGCCCACAGAAGCTTTTACTTGCAGAAGCTTTTATGCAAAGAAGCTTTTGTACAGAGAAGTCTTTACCCATCTTTTATCATGTCTCATTTTTCATGATCATTTGCCATCTGTCACCTTCATATATATCTTCGTTTTCATGCTCTTTTGGTCAGCTCCCTCTGTCGGTTAATTTTCATTTCGTTCTGTCCGTCCACGCTTCGTGCTCGCTCCCTCTGCGGCGAAGCAAACTAAACGAGAACGCAGAAATAGATAGCGACTAGACAGATGGGATAGAGTTAATTACATTAACAGAAATAGCGACTAGAAGACTGTAGGCGTAGCTGACACAGCATGCTGTGGTGAATCGTGGCCCCTGATACCATCAGTGCGCACGATGTTTAAGTAAAGATCTTACGTCGATTTCGTGCAGAGCACAGCTGGCCACACCCCAAGATTTTCAAGAAAAGGCGTGCTGTGTGCCGTCTTGCTTTTGGGTTCTCTGGCCCACCTTGTTTCCGATCTCAAAATCAATTAAATTTCCTTATATAACGCAATTAAAATATTGCCAAAAATGGCAGTTCGAAGCTTACCCCTAATACTAAATTAAAACCCTTAATACTAAAAACTAGCCCCCCTAATACTAAACACCCCGGGATGAATTAGTTTTTAGTATTAGGGGGAGAACCCACAAATGGTAGGTTGATTTTTGAATTGTTTTTTAAAGGGGATCAATTAAAAGTCAAATTGGCCAAACTGAAATTTTCGGAAATTGGAGATGGATGCCTGTTTTTAGTATTAGGGGGACGTTTAGTATTAGGAGGAAGGGATTATCATGATATAATAATATATATATATTTAACATATATATATAACATATATATATATGGCATATATATATGTATAACATATATATATAGCGCATATATATAATATATATATATTATACTTGACATATATATATATATATGACATATATAAATATAATATATATATCTACATATTTATATCACACACACACACATATATATATATAACCTATACGTAACATATACATATATATAACATATATACATATACACATTTTATTTAATATATATATATATAAAAATATCCAGAACATATATATACATATATATATATATATTTATATAAATAAATATATATTTATATAAATAAATATATATATATATAACATATATATATAACAGATATATATTTATATATAACATATTTATATTTTTATTTATATATATATATATTCAAAACATGTATATTTAGATATGTATATAGATATACATATGTATAAATAAAACACCTATCACTATGTATAGCATATATATATATATGTACTTCCTACAAAAAAATCTAGTTTTGCCTAGGCGAAATGCTTGTTTTTTGATTTCATGCACCAGAATAAGAGGTTTCTGGCCTTTAAACTCATATCAAACCATTACAGGTCGAATTAGTTGGGGAGTTCTGAGAAACATCAAAAATGATAGTTTCGCCTTGGCGAAATGCTTGTTTTTGATTTTATGCACCCCCAATAAGGGGTTTCTCGCCTTTAAAAACACATCAAACAAAATTTTATTGGCACGACCACATCAAACATCATCCATGACACCCCGTTGATCACAAAAACACCACGGCCTTCTAAAGGCCGTGTTCCTAGTTATATATATGTTATATATATATATATATGTTTACATTAACACCATCTATTTTAGATGGTTCATATACTGTAGAAGATGATATTTGTTCTGGCCATTTTTATGAACCATCCACCAGCCATATTCCCGTTTGAACATCTCGGACCTCGCCAGGCTGGGCTTAGAACGTCGCCTGGCAGACGCGGAGACCGAGGAGCGCCATGGCACGCGGCACAGCGAGCGCCTGCCGAGCCATGGCAGCGAGGAGCACCTGGAAGGCGCAGCAGGGCGATGGGGATGATTTATAGAGACGTTCAATAAATGGTAGAACACAACGTTTATAGTGGTATATTGCCACACTTTGAACGTAGAACACAGCGTCATATGTGTTCAATAGTGTTATTACAAGACCCAAGTGATATAATATAGATTAAGAAAAGGGTTATAATGGTTTCTTGTTGTATATATAGCAAAAATAAAAACATATATAGTGATAAAATGTTGCACATGTATACCGTATACATCCGTATACATGTTTTACTTCTAAATGTGGGTTTTCATGTTCAAATGTTCGTGAAATATGATTTAATTATAGCGATGAATGGGTTGAGATCATCAGTACTGGAACCATCATGGGGATAGAGTGGGGGGATATAGTGTGGAGATGTGGTGGGATATGCATCCAACTTGATACCACATGGTTTTCTTTGGCCGTGTCTGAAAGCGGGGATTTACGCCGAATTTATGGCGATTCTAATGATTCCAAATAGCAAAGTGATGCTGCCATTAGTCATTAGAATGTATACCCCTAAGTGCAAATTAATGAATGCCACGTTATCTTGGTAAAAATATTGTAAAATGATGCATTTCGAATGGATTTAAAATGATTTACCCCCAATTTTGGGTGAAGAAAACAATGAATTTCGGCAATTGTTTCGACGTATCAGGTGCTGATGACGAGGAGTTTTTCTCCGCAGAGGAGGATGGAGACCATTGGACGGAGCATGTGGAACATACCGAGAACTCCTCGCTGTGGAAGGCGCAGCCTCGGGCTATTGAAAATGACCTCTTATAGATTTTTATAGATGATTTATTCCCCAACAGCGTAAGCTAATGGGGTCTTCAGCCCAGAATAGCTCCGGTGTGCACTGGTGCAGGCGCCGGGTCACGTTCAACAGGGTTCCGGAGAAGGTTCCGGAGAAAGTTCCGGAGAAGGTCTGGGAGGCTTTGGTGCAGAGCCAGGTCAGGTTCAACAGGGTTCCGGAGAAGGTTCCGGAGAAGGTTTGGGGTGCAGAGCCAAGTCAGGTTCAACAGGGTTCCGGAGAAGGTTCCGGAGAAGGTCTGGCAGGCTTTGGTGCAGAGCCAGTCAGGTTCAACAGGATTTTCGGCCATTTAACTCACGGAAACCCACCTGAGGTGTTTCCAGCGCTTGTTTCGGAGCACGCTTCAGAAAGATTTGTAAAAATAAAACGTTGCGGCTGTTGGGGATACCACCGAAGCTTTTTTCCCTGTTCAAAATGATGTTTTTCGATAGCGGTATATATAGACATATATATATATAAATATATAATCTATGTATGTATGTAATGTAACGTAACGTAACGTAACGTAACGTAACGTAACGTAATGTAATGTAATGTAATGTATGAATGAATGTATGTATTAATGTAATGTAATGTAATGTAACGTAATGTAATGTAATGTAAGTATGTATGTATGTATGTGCGTATGTATGTATGTATGTTATATATGTACGTACGTACGTACGTACGTACGTACGTACGTAATGTATGTATATATGTATGTATGCATGCATGCACGCATGCATGGATGGATGGATGGATGGATGGATGGATGTAAGTATGTAAGTATGTAAGTATGTAAGTATGTAAGTATGTAAGTATGTAAGTATGTTAGTATGTAAGTATGTAAGTATGTAAGTATGTATGTAGGTAGGTAGGTAGGTATGTATGTATGTATGTATGTATGTAATGTATGTATGTATGTATGTATTTTTCATTTATAACATATATATATGTATATTATATCTATGTTTTTATTGGTGGGCTATCAGTGGGCAAATTATGTTTTATAATTAATTAACAAAGTTTAACTTATCCCTTGCCCTGTTCATATCACATACCTGCCATAAACCATGATGACATGGTGGATGGCGTGGATAAAACGCACATTCCGGACCATAGAATGGGGCTGTTTAATATTAGGGGGTGGGATTATACCTGTAGTACCCCATCGTAACCCTCAACAAAATGCCAAAAAACACCAACAAGATCCCCAAAGAAAAACAACAGTGGAATTGTACCTTTACATACGTTTGCATTTTTGTGTGTGTGTGTGTGTGGGGGGCGGCTATGCAATTATGATCAATTATGGGGGGTTCCCACATTTGACCCCTAAAGCTATCAGACTGACTTGTGGGTACCAACGGCGTGATTACCCTCAGAAACATCCATGATACACCTTGGTTTTTGAGGTCTTACAACTGCAGGATGACTTCTGAAGACTTGTGCGCATGACATAATGCAAAGTAACGTAACGGAACTGTTAGACTTACCAGCATCTGTATCTTTTTGTGTGTGCAATGTCAGGCAGCATTCAACTGGAATAAGTGGAGATTTCGCCGTCCGCCCAGCATCGAAACAGAGCTGGGCGAGGGAAATCCGTGCGCCGCTAGCCTGCAAGGGCGGCGGGAGATATCGCTTCAACGCGGCAGGTTCTTGCGATTCTCCTAGATTCTTTTGGTGAAAAAGTGAAACCTCAAATTGCTGGTGATTTGAAATGATTTGAAATGCTGCAGTACCAAAAGGTAATCCACACACACAAGAGCAAATACATAGGCATGTATATTTCTAAATATTTACACGTAAAAATGGCCTGCACTTGCAGTCCCAAAATGGTGCGAGATAAGCATTTCCATTTGGGAAATTTGGACCAGTGCCGAAAATGACAACTGGCAGGTTATGATAGGTGTAGTTCCTTTCTTTTTAGGATTTTGTGAGCTAATCACTTTTTGACACTTTCTTTTTAGGATTTTGTGAGCTAATCATAGCTAATCCATGAAATGGGAATGCCCAGCACATCAGGTTGGCTCGCCCCAGTCCTCCTTCAGTTGGGCCTCCGAAGTAGCTGTGAAGGCGGGGGGCCCGGCCAAGAAGATGTGGCATTTTGTTGCTGCCTTTATGGCAAGTTTGTGGGTGTTCCAGGGTTTTCTCAATGGATATGACAATGGTGTGGGCTTTACAATTTTACAACCAATTTCAGGGATGAGATCAGAAAGATTGAGCGGTCAAATCTGGAACCGAGCAATTCAAAGTTGGGCAGTTGAAACCTTTATTTAGTTGGCTATTTTGCCCAAATTTCTTGCCCTTTTTGGACACAGTCAACATTGGACATTGGGTATCTTAAACTCAGATGTTTAATCAAAGCACTTAGTTTAACATGTTCAACCAGCTTAACTTGTTATGTCTGACTGTTACATGGTTGCCTCAAAAAGCCTCAAAAATACTAAGACATTTTAAGATTGCAAAATATTTTTGGTTCCCAAGGTTAGGCCCCTTTCCCATCTGCCCTCCGTCTCCACGCATCAGGCGCTGAAGGATCTGGCGAAGAAGTCGGCGGTGGCTGGAGGCACTGAAAATTGAGTTTTCACCAGGTTTCACCAGATCTTACAAGGTTTTTTCTAGAAGTTTCTTAGGTTAATTTCCCCAAGTCACGATTGGTTTCAGGTCACCTGGGACACCATGCCAGTGAGCAACTGGGCCACCTGGCCAATTCAGGCCAGCGAAGCGCAAGATTTGCCAGCTTAACATAGCTTAGTCTAACTTAGTAGTATATACTTAGTATATGAATGTGGGAATCATCGAGAATCCATCCTTTTGGCCACAAGTCGGGATGATTCGGGATGTAATCTCACCAGCTTATTTTCTGTTGGCGCAACTGCTCGTCATGGGGATATACAGTTTTTCAGAGGATTGACCATGTGAAGGGGGTCATCGCTGGATTGATTTGAGGGTGACAGGAAGTTCGTGGCTTAAGTTGATGTTGAAGTATATAGTTGGTAGGTACTTGATGGAAGTGTTGTTGTCGATGTAAGATGAGTATGATGCATATTATAATACAATGTATGATGTATGCATACTGTATAATGTATGCCCTTCGGTAATCAAATGTGGCAATGGACAATCCACCATGTATAGATGATGTTCCCATGAAATTCTCTCTTTATCGGGGATTGTCCATTCCCACGTTGAATTACTGGACTGGAGGGTATATCTTTATACTGTCATGTCTATATATATATACACATATGATTATATATATATATATACACATATGATTATATATATACATATTTTTTGAATTATGTAGAATATACTTAGCGCAGAAATAACACTTATATGTAACCTGCAGCATACAACACATAACGGAAACAATACTCACAACATGTACAACATATATAGACTATATCTATATAATATATGCCACTATAGAACATAATAATACATGTGCATTATAGGTAAAATACATACCATGCAATATGTACTATATAGATGGGGTGTAAGTACTTGACATGTATGTATATATATATGCATGTATTTACACTATCTATCAACACATACGTATACACACAATATGTATTATATATACAATTATATATATATACAGCATGTATAGTGTGTAGTATAAACATGTGATATATATACTGTATATATATACTGTATATATGCTGTATATATATACTGTATATATATATATTATCTAAGTGTGTACTTTAAACATGAACTATATCTAAAAATGGTTAAGATAATTTACAGTAGTATACAATATAATATTGATTTATACCCACACATGTATGCTATGTTATATTATGATATGCTATGTAATGTACTGTACTGTAAGCCAATGTAATGCTATGTAATGTACTGTACTGTAAGCCAGTGTAATGTTATGTAATGTACTGTACAGTAAGCCAATGTAATTTTATGTAATGTACTGCAGAACAAGCCAATGTAATGCTATGTAATGTACTCTACTGTAAGCTAATGTAATGTTATGTAATGTACCGCACGGTCAGCCAATGAAATGTTATGTAATGTACTGCACTGTAAGCCAATGTAATGTTATGTAATCTACTGCGCTGTAAGCCAATGGAATGCTATGTAATGTACTGTACTGTAAGCCAATGTAATGCTATGTAATGTACTGTACTGTAAGCCAGTGTAATGTTATGTAATGTACTGTACAGTAAGCCAATGTAATTTTATGTAATGTACTGCAGAACAAGCCAATGTAATGCTATGTAATGTACTCTACTGTAAGCTAATGTAATGTTATGTAATGTACCGCACGGTCAGCCAATGAAATGTTATGTAATGTACTGCACTGTAAGCCAATGAAATGTTATGTAATGTACTGCACTGTAAGCCAATGGAATATTATGTAATTTACTGCACTGTCAGCCAATGTAATGCTATGTAATGTATTGTACTGTAAGCCAATGTACTATTATGTAATGTACTGTGCAGTAAGCCAATGTAATTTTATGTAATGTACTGTACTGTAAGCCAATGTAATGTTATGTAATGTACCGCACGGCAAGCCAATGTAATGTTATGTCATGTACTGTACAGTAAGCCAATGTAATTTTATGTAATGTACTGTACTGCAAGCCAATGTAATGCTATGTAATGTACTGTACTGTAAGCCAATGTAATGTTATGTAATGTACCGCACGGCAAGCCAATGAAATGTTATGTAATGTACTGCACTGTAAGCCAATGTAATGTTATGTAATGTACTGCACTGTCAGCTAATGCAATGCAATGTAATGTACTGTACTGTAAGCCAATGTCCCATGATGTAATGTACTGTACTGTAAGCCAATGTAATTTTATGTAATGTACTGTACTGTAAGCCAATGTACCATGATGTAATGTACTGTACTGTAAGCCAATGTAATTTTATGTAATGTACTGTACTGCAAGCCAATGTAATGTTATGTAATGTACTGTACTGTAAGCCAATGTAATGCTATGTGATGTACTGTACTGTAAGCCAATGTAATGCTATGTAATGTACTGTACTGCAAGCCAATGTAATGCTATGTAATGTACTGTACTGCAAGTCAACAACATGTAACGTAAATGCAATGTACTTTCCATGTAATGGTCATGTAACGAAACGCAACGTATTGATTTCAGGATAAAGAGGCACCACTGATCGGCGAAGCATAGCGTAGATCATGGATGATCATGGTAGCTGATTGTAGGTTCTGACCGTCATCATTACCCTCTGGTGGAAAATGACCATTAATAGCGGATTTTCCCATTAAAAATGGTGATTTTTCCCATTAAAAATGGTGATTTTCCCATTAAAAATGGTGATTTTCAATAGCTATGTTAAATTACCAGAGGGTATCATCGCCATCACCATCATCATGAGTTTCTTGTTTGAAGATAATCATGCAAAGCCGGCTTCCCCCTTTTGGACGAACCCGAAAGGGGCCTGAAAGGGGTGCAACTTTCAATTCCATTCTGAATGGTGCTTCAATCTCAGTAAAAAGGACAAACCCACGTCAACCCCTCAAATGCTCAACCCCCCCGAAACCAAGGGTTGAATGTATTGCCGCTTAAATCAATGTGTACTGCCCTCTAAATCCCCGTTTGTTGCCGATGAAGTCACTGCTTTGATGGATTAAGCCACCTTCCATGATGTATCGTCAGCAAATCGCAATGTTTCGCGGGTTGTTTTGCCCACTGACCAAGACACAGTAGTTCAATAATAATTCAACAGAATTTAACTTCAAAAAAGCCATGCGGCCCAATCCAAGGTGATGATTTTCTATCCCAATATCATTTTCCCACCGTTTCCCTCGTCGTACCAGTCGTATCCTTCCACTCGTATCACGAAGGGCTTTGGGCTCTGGGCAAGACTTCCGGGCGGCGGCCCGCGGCGTGTGGCAGCAGCACCTCGGTGAACGGGGAACCAAATGGGTTCGAGAAATATTGGTAAATGATGGGTAAAATGGTGAGTGAATCCCCAAAATCACCCAAAATCACCCAAAATGTCAGATATGTCAGGTGAATGATGAATAATTTAGCCAGATGATTGGTTATTGGTTGGCGATTTGATTAGCATAAAGAGAAAAACACCTCATCAGAACTGTGTTGCTAGCAAACACGTAGATTTTCAAAAGCAAAGATCGGGGTTATAGCATTTCGACTATGGACAAAAAAGGAATGAGAGGTGAGATTTGTAGTGTTTTGATGTTTTTTTGGGTTGATGGAATGTTGATGAAAGAACGCACGCACACATTCCTGACCTATTCTATGATATTCTATGTATGTTATTCACATCGAAGGGAACATATATATTATTGTGTTATATTGAACCTATGTCGAAGCAAGTATTTGATTTGAGCCGTTGGGATGCGAGTTGACCAACAATCGATGAAGATGGGGGATATGACATGATTCACCAAACAAGACAGTAGTGGGGATGTAGAGATTGATAAAAGACAATGATACAATGGATGTGCACGTATACACTAATTCCATCTAATTCCCTAGAAGACGTTGGTCCTACAGCATTGAACACGCGGGAAGTGAAATGTCCAAGGTTGAGGCTACCGGACCCTCTCGGGGCTCTCTGATGCTAACGTCATCAAATCCAACTAAGGTAAGCTACACTTGGAGGCTCTCTTGCGGCAGGCTGGTGGATGCATGTGGTGGGTTTGTCGGAAATTGGGGTACTGGCAATGTTCTAAACCAGATCGTCACCATCATTTCCAGTCAAATGCTGGAACTTAGGATGTCCTCATTTTCGGACATCAGTTTCCACATTATTTTCCATCATTGGCCATTTTCCTGTCAAGTCCAGAATGAAACAAATCCTCGACAGTCCAGCATCGCAGTTCCCATCAGCCTCCAGCTGAGAGGCGGACCAAGGTGATTGCTCGGCAGCGACCTCAGAGATCGAGCGCATCCCCAACCGTGGGATGGGCGGATCGTTTAATCCTATCGTTTTTTACAAATGGACAATAAGCATAACCAGCGACATATTATATGATTATATTTTTGGTGGACTACTGAATAGACTGACCATGATTATTGGGGAGTTTGATTGGGATATCAATGAGCTCCCTTGGATCATTTCTTACATAGCTATGGTATGCTATGCTATGGTATAGATGGTCCATTTTGTTGGATGGATCAATTCCTGTTCAGAATGGTGATGTTCCATAGCTAACTGTTCAATTCTCAGAGGGTCGAGATGAGGAACTTGTACGCTGGTGATTGGAGAAAGTCCATGAAAACTCTCTTCATTTTTCGGGATACTCCTCATAGGTGTGGGCCAATCTGAGTCGAAACAACGAGGACTCAATGGGACTTCCCAATGGTCCGGCCGAGCGAATTCTGCAGGTGGTCTCGATGTCCACGCCTGGCCCCGGCGTGTCCGAGGCGAGAATCTTTGGGTGCATCACAGCAGCCCAAATACTTGGAATGGGACAGTCACTGCTTGTGACTATACTCCCCAGAGGGAGAGAGAGTTGGAAGTGTTAAAATAGGTTTCAGTGCTCCTTGACTGGGATTCTCGCAACTTTCAATTCTTTTATATAGTTTTTATATAAGAGGCTTTTGCATCTGGAATTCCAACCCCGTGGTTTTGGAAGATTATTCTCGGCATATCATTGGATTCATGGATTTCAATCACTGGAACGATGATGCCAACGTTTGTTCAAAGTTTCAAACGAGCTACCCACCGGTGCCTAACCCCGAGTGACAGCCCCGAGAGGCAGAAGTTGTGGCATATCTTCGGTGGGTGGCGTGCCAAGTGGGGTTGGCGACCTTCGTTTTTTTGGTGCCTGAAGCTGTTCTTGGGTCTGAAAGTGCGGCCCCTGCCGCAAAATATGCAAGTTTCAGTGGGGAAAACAATGATAAAGCATTGGATGGAATGAGGTACGGTAATTACCCTATTTTCAAACAAAGTTTTGAAACTAGGTAACTAGGTGTTTGTTTTGGTCATTTGCAGTACCCATGACAAGCTAAACTGGTCAGAGTAGTGAGTGATTTCGTCGACCCCGTTTTTTTTTTGCACTTGGCTAACATTAGGTTCCACATGTTTGTTCGTTTGCAGCTGCATGACTGGAGTGTTTCTTTGCAGGGTTTGGAGCCCCCAACTAGTACATGCATGTACATGCTATTTTCGTGTTTTTCATACCAGCCGAAGTTACAAACGCACCATAATTAACCTTGGCAGATGTGACCCAAACTAGAACTTCTGATGCCTTTCCCTTGGCCGGTGCCTAACCAAGGTTCTGAGGTAGTTTACCCTTATGTAGATCTTTATGGCCCCCCGTGGCTCAACTGGATGCACAATCGCCGTTGTCACTTTCGGATCAAACCCTGCAGTCCGACAGGTGCGCAATGGTCAAAGATATTGGGGATATATGGGGATATAGTATACGGAAAGGTATCGCCCCGCCCAGCTGGTGACATCAGTTTCATTATTTTTCATTTAGTTTCTATCTATTTGAACAACACTACATGTTTTGTGATGGTGTTGTCAACTATTTTCTGTGGGCTTAAGACAGGTAATCTGGACCAATACCCACGCTGCACATCTTGCCTTCGCCCGGGTGTCGCTGTGTGCTTCACTCCATGCCCTTAGATCTCAATGAGGATGTTTGGAGGCCCAAGGGTGTATCCACTGGCTTTCGGCTTCTGAGAGTGACCATTTCATGGCCTGAAGTAGATGGAACTGGAGGATTGATGTAACCATCAGGGTAATGCGAGCTAAGTTCAAGACACGCCGGCGGGATCCAGTGGGTGTCGTTCATTTCCAGCCCCAAGCCCCGGTTGAGAATCCTCACTGCTGCATGGCGTGTTTCAGGACACTGCACAAAAGAGTAGCCCTGTTCGACTTTGAGCCTACATCTTTAACGGACTGGCCTTTCACTCGGCAGAAGCCGTTGGCTTTCAAGACCGGACAGGTAGTTTCTTGGACGATTCAACTGTATCCATTTTTGAGGCTAGCAACTGGATTGCTGTATATACTGTAATTGTCCATCATTGTTTTTTGTTTGTTTCCGTCACCGTGTGTAGTTTGTTTTCTTGCGCCTTGGTGGTAGGTTGGGAGACTCGTGATTATGAGGATGATGTTGTATGATTTTGTGATATTGTTGTTTTGCATTAATTACAGTATGCTTTGCGCGGTTTGTCCTCGCGAACACTTGTGCTGTTCATTTGATATCCACGATCTTTTCATGTTTGCATGTTTTTTTTTGGGCATGTTCGTTTTTTTTTGGGGGGGACATGGGACTCCAACAAATATCATCAGATATCAACTTCATAGCCTCGGGATTCCAGTTTTGCTCCCTTTTTGGTCAAGGGGCCCATCATTCATCATGATTCCCTGCTATGGCGGCTATGGCGGCTATGGCTATGGCAGCTATGGATTGCTACACTGAGGTTGAAGTTGTCTATGATGATGGTTCTGACTGGCTACTGGGGCGCGTGGCCGGCCTGCCGGAGACGGTGGGTTATTTCCCCAAGGACTATGTGGTCTCCGTTGAAGAGTACGAGGAGTCGGATGAATGCAACCAGTGGCTAAGGGGCAAAACGTGTTTTACTAATCTTTATATACTACATTATAACTATACTACATTTTTCTGGCAATCAATGTTTATCACACACTTCTACAAACTACAAACTGAGGCTTAATATTCAGGTATCATCCAATGGCATTCACCGAACGTTATTAAATTATATAATTCATATCT
Organism: Cladocopium goreaui; assembly: GCA_947184155.2. Taxonomy (NCBI): domain Eukaryota; class Dinophyceae; order Suessiales; family Symbiodiniaceae; genus Cladocopium; species Cladocopium goreaui. The sequence continues at coordinate 56,155 of CAMXCT020003256.1, forward strand.
TTATATTATATATACATATTGAAATTATACATATTGAAATTATACATAATATACACATATATATATATTATGTTGAACACTGACTTGTTCCTGTTTATTGCAATGTTTATTCTCAGCAATATTATTCCTCATAGTTGGACATTCAAAAGATACATTTATATGACATATTAATGTAATAATATTTGTATATTATGTATATATATATATGTTTGCAATGAACAACGGACAACTAGTGACATCATGAATGGACTTTATACCTGTATTCATTATTATTAGTTTGTATGTGTATGTTTTTTCTTATTTTATATTTACATAATTTGTTACTATAAGCATGTGTTACTACATTCTTATTATGTTCTAACTATATATCTATATAGTTTTTTGATGTTTTCTGTGCTTATTGTTTTTATCATCATTATATCTATCATATTATTACATTAATATAATATACTTGCATGGGTTCTTATCATGGCCTCGGGATTTTTGTTCGGGCCCCACTTCCCACCAGGAGCTGCTTCAGGAATTCCGGAAGGACGAGACCATGGAGGGAGAGCCGTTTCGATTGCCGTGAAAATCGTTCCATGGATTTCCATGCTTTCCCACATGCCAACACAGGTGATACAGTGGAAAACATATGAAATATATGAACACACAATATCAATATATATATATATATATATACGGTATATATATATATATATATATGAACCCCTGGCTAACCTTTCGGAGATGGCGATGGAGGGAGAGAGAGAGAGAGAGAGAAAATATGGAAAAAAAACGCGCAAATGGAGGGCTAAAGATGGTTTAATGGGAACATCATCGAAGTAAATGGGAGGTTTCCCAGCTAGTCATGTTTGATTAACAGATGGTACAACTGCATTTTTTGGGTCGATTGAACATTCCCAACATACAAAAAATAGAATGCTAAGTTTTTGGAGTTCCAGTCAAGTGTTCAGTGGCGACGTGGACAGAAATAAGGTCCCAAATTGAAACATCCCTCTCGTCAAGGATGATGCGATGATTCTGGATGATTCTTGGATGCGCATCCCAGTCAGAAAGCGAATTGTAACAACCAAATTGTGTCCCAGTTCTATGTGGAATATATTAATATAATATATCCCAGATACACATTGTTGCATTATATTGTTACATTACGTATATTATATCCAAGATAGTAAGTCGGTTAATGTATTCCCCCATGTTGCAAATGTCCTACACCCAGTTCTTAAACACCACATATGCCGCTGACAGGCCTGACTACTGACGGTTTACACCCCATCTTTTCAGCCACCTTTTGCCCGGTTTCTCCGAACTGGTAGGAGCCCGCATCCTTGCCATCCACTGGACAAAGATGCGGATAAAACAAGGGCTTGCCTGAGCGGTTGGATTTTGGATTCCCCCAAACATATCAGAAAAAGAAAACAGGAAAGGTTGTGGAAAAAAAACAGGTTAATGGTTAATCCAATGGTGGTCAAAAAACCGCGCACACACACCGTTAATAAGTAGACCCCAAGGTGATTCTCCGAAGGCCTAACTTTTTGGAGCCGTGAAATTTAAGATGGAACCCTAGACTGGCATTTTTTCAGCAGCAAAACATGCAACTTTGTTCTTTGTTTCTTCGTTTTTTTTGTGTGCGAGGTTCACGGTAGACTTGAGGGAGTTTAAGGGGTATAGGTTCTTGGGACACAGTATAAGATAGTATCAGATCATCCTCTCTGAAGCCTTTCTCTACTGACGTGTTCCACTGTTGCGGCAGCAGGGCCCGAGCACAAGGTGTAGCTGCCGATTTTTTTCAGCGGTCCAACTGTTCAAACAGCTCAAAACCCCGCGCTGAAAGCAGCCAGTCAACCCACCCATCCACAGATCAGACAAGCCAACTCTATAATCTCAACAAACCTTTGCAACAGAGACATTTGTTTCTTGAGGCCTGTAGCTGTCGTTCACGCTCATGAGATTCACGGCCCCTGCTGCGTGAAAAGATGGGTGATGTCAAAGACGCAGACGATGATCCGCGTCCTGGCTGCATCATTTTTCATACCGAGATTGCATTTTTGGGGTGCACTATTGTCTGACACAGCCACATCTATGTATACCATCTTACCATATCAACCACAGAATCTTCAGCTGCCAGGTCAAAGATTGCAGACCAGAGCAAGGTCGTGGCGCTCTATGACTTCGAACCTTCCAAGATCGATTGGCCTTTCAACCGGCAGAAGCCTTTGGCGCTGAGCACCGGCCAGGTGGTCGAGATCGTTCATGACGATGGCTCGGAGTGGGCCCTGGGACATCTGGCAGGAGTGCCAGAGACCTTGGGCTACTTCCCCAAGAACTACACCGTTTCAGTGGGCGAGTACCAGGCCGGGTGCCGCAACGAATCTGGTGAAGCGGTTTGGGATTGGGGTTGTGATTTTTTTTTTCGGAATCCCAAGGTCATCTTGCGAATGAACTATTAGGCTAAAGGATCTTTCTCATTTCCCTAATCACCCCCAATCAGATTCCAAATCAAGGACCCAAATATCAAACTTGATTGATTCATAATCCCTGGCTGCTGGCTGACTGCCAGACTTGCAGGTGATGTGTGGCCATCCGGCCAAAGTAAAACATACATACATAGTTACATAGTTACATACATACATACATACATACATACAGACAGACAGACAGACAGACAGAAAGACAGACATACATACATACATACACGCATTGCACATCATTGCGCTACATTACATTGCATTACATTACATTACCTTACATTACATTACTATTACATTCTACTACATTATATACATTACATTGCATTGCATTGCATTGCATTGCATTACATTACATTACATTACATACATAAATACACACATTGCATTACATTACAATTACATTCACAATTACAACTACAAATAATTACAATTACAATACATTACATTACATTCATTACATTACAATACATTACATAACTCATAACAATAAAACTTGCATTACAATACATTCCATTGCAATACAATACAGTACATTACATTACATTACACTATATTTCATTACATTAATACATGCATGCAGACAGACAGACAGACAGAAAGACATACATATACATATAACATTTAAACACAATAATTAAACCTTTGAATAACACGGTTGTAACGCACCACAATTTTACGCAAGAAAAAAGATCAGACATGATCTGACATATGTTACGGCCTTTCTGATACTGACCTGGCAGGAGATGATGCGCGACTTCGAGAATCAGGAACAGCAAGATGGAGATGAGGATGAGGCTGATCAGGCCCCACTGGGTCTTCTGTCCAGGGGATTTTGGTATATTTATATAGGTCAGTTTGGAAAAGGACAGGCTGCGACTGCGGAATTCAAGATGGAGCATTTGAGGGTCAAATCCCCCATGTTTGTCATTGTTTGTCTATTGCTGTACATCTCCAGTTTCACTGAATCAGATTACATTTACATCTTGAATTTTGTTGCTACAATCTCCACTCTTTAAACCTCAATTCATTCGCCTTACATCTTATTTTTGTTGGGTTAAATCTTCCTCCATGGGTTGTCGTTATTTTTATTATTTTTTGTGGCTGAAACCTGGCCAACCCCAGCATTTGGATGAATAAGAAAAAGAAAGGTTTGGCATTTTTCAACCCAACCTAGGATGACGATCCCACTTGAATCATGAATGAATAATCTATCAATATCTATAATAATCTATAATAATCTATAATAATCTTCCCAAGATTCAACACCCCTTCTGTCATGGATCACCATGATCCGCGGGGATTTCCGTCAGGTGCAAGGGCCTCCCGAGACGCGCGCCATCCCCGCTGGGCCTTTGCCTGCTCCTCTGGTGGAGCAACAGACGCAGGTGTGGCTCGCAGGGGCGGCAGGGCTGGTACCTCTACCATTGAAACATTTAGGAACTTGGGCTGAAAAAATGAGTGTGTATCATATATATGTAGATATATGTATGTATCATATGTAGTATATATGTAGATATATATGATATACATCTAATTTTGTTTAGATTTTGGCAAAGACAAATGAGACAAATTGATGGGATTTCAGAAACTGAGCAAACTGGGACTGAAGCAGCAGGATGACTGGTGATGAACAGCTGAATCTTATTGTGCGGTTCGCGAACGGAAAAGATGGAGAAGTAAATAATGACTTAGTAACCCAGATGGGAATAAATGGGAATATATATAGCCAATAATGGGATAATAGATGATTATGATGATAATAGATGATAATCTGGGTAAATTAGATCACGACCTCACGTCGCGACCGAACCCAGGAATCATGGTTACTTTTGGGGAAATCATCTCCAAATGGCAGCAAGATTCAGGCTTGTGAAATATTATAATTTGCCCAGATATATACAAGAAGCTCGCGTCTTTCCCATCTGGATGTTTCATTTTGGTTCGAAAGTCAATTTCCCTATATTTCCCTGAAATCGGTTCCGGGAATTACATGCAATGTCAATCTCCAGATACCCTCTGGTAAACTAACATAACTATGGAAAATCACCATGTTTAATGGAAAAATCCACTATAAATGGCCATTTTCAATAGCTATGTTAAATTACCAGAGGGTATCTCCAGATCAACAAGTCCTTTGCAATGATGATTTACTCCCCATTGAGGCCTCCATGGTGGCTTAGGCTGCCTTGACTTGACCGGCTTTCGCAGCCAAGGTCTACTATGATGAGGTGAAAGAGAAGGAAAAGGACAGTTCCACTTTTCTTACTGGTGCGTTTTACGTAGGGAATGGATGGGTTGCTGGGGGTTGCTAGGATGATTATTACTAGTGATGACTGGGATCATTCCCAAAAATTCCCTACTAAGCACCAGTAAGTTTTGCGCATATGCCTCTCTCTCTCTCTGTGCGTCAAGTTTTTAGATTTTCAAGTTTTCCTGCTCAGGAGACAAAGAAGAAGGACGAGCCCAAAGAACTGCCCGAGCTCGTCTACCCGGGGATCTCCGAATATCCTGCCATTGAAGCTAGACCCCCGCAGCCCACGGCCTTTGAGGTCCCAAAGTTTGGGGGGTCTCAGGTGTGCCATCCTTTTTTTGGGACGCATTTTGGCTTTGAAAAAAAGATCTCACTTTTTTTAGGATTCCTTCCTCAAATTCTCCTGTTTCAGCTGGTGTTTCATCTCCCTATGGGATGGTGGTGAGAATCCCCCCCAGTCAATTTGGCTTTGTCGACCCCATCTGTCACCAGTGGTTTACCATGTTCCCTGTTATACACATGTGATAACTTGCGGTAAATCTTCAACCGACACACCCAAGGAGCATATCAACTAGTAACTTACGTCAGATATCACCATCATGTTGCCATTAGATCCCCATTACATCTAAATAAAATCGATCAGACAAACAACATTGTTCATGTTAAATACGGTAGAGACACATTAACATTTTTCATCAATTCTATCCACCATGTTTTATGTTTGTTGAACCATGATTATATCCTGCGGTACCCCATTGTATCCCTAGCATAGTTGGTCTTATGCTGCCACACTTCTTGTTGGTTAAAACCCATCAATCTCCCATCTTGTTTCCATTTAAGGATATATATATACAGTATATACACATTCATGATATCTCCCTGTTATACCACCATTCTACTATATTTTACTTGGCTAAGTCTCCAATTCTTGGTTGCTGAACTCTGAAGTTCCCATTTTCCTCGGTCAAGTCGATCCATTTTGATCCATTTTGATTCATATTTTGCTGGGTTTAACAATGTTTCACATTCCCCATGGTCAAAATATGTCAAAATATTAAACATTCTATGATTCCCATGGTTTAACATTCCCCATTTTCCCGGGTCAACTCCTTCACTCATGACATTTCGATATTTCTCCAGCCAGGTGACCAAGAGCCGCATGCTGCGGGAGATGCCTCCGGTGCCACTGCCGGCACCTGAGGAGCCGGCGCCCCCCGAGGACGACATCATGGCGGCGCGCTGGGAAGTGGAGGCGGAACTGAAGGCGCAGGAGGCGTGGTGACCGTGGTGGTGGGGATTTTGGATGGGCACACCTTGGTTTTTGTGGTTTACCCTCTGGTAAATTAACATAGCTATGGAAAATCACCATTTTTAATGGGAAAATCAACTATAAATGATCATTTTCAATAGCTATGTTAAATTACCAGAGGGTAAAATTACCCTCTGGTAAATTAACAGCTGGACCCTGAAAATCACCCGTTTTGAGTGGAAACATGTGGAAAAAACTCCGATGACTGGCAGGGTCGAACTGTTAATTTACTGGAGGGTAACTGGTGCACCCATCAGTGATTTAGGATCCGTGGCTTAGAATCCCATGTAGAACCCATATTTCATGCCATACTGTAACTAGCGGATATTCATGGATATTCCATTAATTTATATATCTACCCTCTGGTAAACTAACATAACTATGGAAAATCACCATTTTAATGGGAAAATCCACTATAAATGGCCATTTTCAATAGCTATGTTAAATTATCAGAGGGTACTTAGAACTGGAACTGCACCCCGCCAAAAATGCATGGAGGACCAGCCCACGACTAGCTAAACTGGTTTGTGTTTGTGGAGTTAGTTCATCCACTTATACATGGGATGACCCAGTAATAAAGTCTTTGAGATGATGAGTTGTTTGGTATATGTTTTTTTTGGTATTTTGTGATATTATATACGGATTTTGGTGGATTTTTCATTTTTGAAAACAAACACATGGGGTTGAATTTGAGAAATGGGTGGATTTGAGGGATTGCCAGGCAAAACATGTAATTCGTGCTTCGCGGTGTGCAGTTGCATAAAAAGTTTGATGGACATTGTGATGTGCTCCGTTGTCACGGTCAGAAGAGGCATTTAGATGATCAAGACATGTTTGAACATGTTGTAATTGTGGTTTTAAATCACCAGCTGCAGAGCTATTCGGACTGATGCTTTTGATGTCCCCCCAAGTGTTGGGGATTAATCACCAGGATATCATGGATATCAAAGGTGCCTTGGCTCACGGATCACTGGGTGGATGAGCTGATTTCCCCTTTAAGGTGATCTGATATGGAATATATGTGGAATAGGGTCACCTCTAGGTAAATCATCTATAAATATGGGTCATTTTCCATAGCAAACTGTAAGACTTTACTGGTAAAGTATGTGCCCTAAGTGCCAACAGAGACGATCTAAAGATTATCACCCTATGTATACCCTGGGGAGGAACAAACACAATCACATGGTTAGCTGGGAAATCCTATAATATTCCCGAACTAAATGGACGCTTGAAGGTTTAAAGAAAGTTAATGTATGCGTGTATACATACATACATGCACACATACACACACACATACACACACATACACACACACATACATACATACATACATACATACATACATACATACATACATACATACATAACTACATACCTACCTACCTACCTACATACATACATAGATACATAGATACATAGATACATACATACATAGATACATAGATACATAGATACATAGATACATAGATACATAGATACATACATACATACATACATACACACACATACATACATACATACATACATACATACACACACATACATACATACATACATACATACATACATACACACACATACAGACACACACACATACATACACACACATACACACACATACACACACATACATATACATACAGACATACAGACATACAGACAGACACACACACACATAGTACGTATGTACGCACACACATAAACACATACACACACATACACACACATACACACATACACACGTACACATATCCATATGCATATACATATACATACACATACATACATACACACTCATACATACACATACATATACATACATATACATACATATACATACATATATATATATATACATACGCATACATACACATACATACACATACCTACAAATACATACACATACATACACATACACACACATACATACATGCATACATACATACCTACATACCTACATACCTACATACATACATACATAACATAATATAACATAGCATAACATACATTACATACATTACATATATTACATACATTACATACATCACATACATCACATACACTACATACATTACATACATTACATACATTACATATATTACATACATTACATACATTACATTCATTACATACATTACATACATTACATACAACACATACATTACATACATTACATACATTACATACATTACATACATTACATACATTGCATACATTACATATATTACATACACTACATACATTACATACATTATATACATTACATTACATTACCTTACATTACATTACATTACATTACATAATATTACATCACATACATGCATACATGCATACATGCATATTTATTTATATGTATATGCATATGTACATACATATGTACATACATATGTACATACATATGTACATACATATGTACATAATACATATGTACACACATATGTACATTACATTACATTACATACACACACATATATACATACATATACATATACATATGCATGTGCATGTGCATATACATATACATATGCATATGCATGTGCATATACATATGCATATGCATGTGCATACACATATGCATATGCATATATACATACAGACATACATACATAATACATATGTATGCATTCATATGTATCATATGTTTACCAATGTGTACATATATGTATAGATATAAGTATAAAAATACTTGGAATATTTTGCATTGTGTAGCCCTCCTGCAATAGCTCATGAATGTTCTTGATAGGATACCATGTGCAAGGGAAGAATGGCCATATCCAATTCATCACGGGGCTTCCCACTGCCCCAAGAAACTGCACCATCATCAAGAGTAAAGCTGCCACCAATGAGCTAGGGATGATTGTTGTTTGTATCATCAGGTGCCATCTTTGCATATATATACATAGTATTATATAGATATGGGATTAATTCAATCTGTCAATGAACTATATTCCACCCATAGGCATTAGGGTCACAGTTTCTTCAGTCTTGTTTAGAATGGAGGCTGATATGATTTACAATAATGTGTTCTTTAGATATGAGTTCACACACACATATATATATACATGTATATGTAGATATACGGATACACATATGTATACAGTGTATATATACATACACACACATATATATATATAAACAAAAAAAACACATGCGTGTGCCTGATTTCATTTTCCAACATATTGCCATGGGCCATGCCCCTTTCCACCAGCCCAGGTGGCGTGATCACCTACTCCCGCAGCTCCACCCCGGCCACCATGGCGGCGTCCCGCCCGGAACGGGACTTCGTGCGGAAGAAGGCGCGCAGGAACGTCCAGCAGGAGCCGGAGGGGACGGGATGCGAAACTGGGGCGCTGTATTTTAGGAAAGCCATGGTAAGATGGAGAAAATATCTATTTTATAATGATCAATGATCAAACTATGATCACATATAATCATCTATAATCTATGCATGGTTGTGTTCAAGCCGTGAGTGGTTTTTTCTTTATTCGTTTCAGCAGCTGGGAGCCGCAGGATCACTTGAGGCCCGTGAATCAGCTCATGGGGCTGGTGAACACCCATGTCCGCACTGCTTGGGAGACTTGGACGAACCGCTGCACAGAAGTGTCCGATGAGCAAGAAATAGTTGGCATCATCAACTATTCATCAATTGTCCCATGAATGTGATAGATTTGTTCAGGTGATGGCAGGCCCAGTCACCCACTGAGCTTTAGCACCAAGGAGATCAAACAGCAGCCCTACAAGACGGATCTGCGGGCGCGAAGCACCACCCTTCGGGTGGCCGCTGGAATTGAGCCCGCGCACATGCGCTTTGCGCTGCAGAGGGCCAATGAGACAGGAGCCAAGTGGAAACAGATGTTCAGGCCAGAAAGGGATGGACTAGCTTGAGTCAGCTTGGTGTGTAGGCATGTTGGAAGAAAGACGTGTGACAATGCAGTGGGTTCTTGATTTTTTTCGTTGCATATTTGAAACCATTTTGCCACAATTTTGGAGGGCCGATTTTTTTGGGAGATAAAATCCAAGAAAATTGCTCTTTGAAGGCTCATTTGTCTTCAATTTCATGTCGATGAACGGCCAGGCCGGGCTTCAACGATACGGTGAACGAAGCCTTTCTAGTTGGTTGCAATTCATGCATCCTGAGCCATCTTTATCTGAAGGATCCTTGGCCAACGAGTGAGTGCATGTGGGATCATGTGGCGTGTGCTCAATTTGGATTTGTGCCTCCAAAATGGTTGTCTCTTGATGGGAAGTTGATGATAAACCAATTGGTTTTTGGGGTTGCAGACAATCCAAGTTCTTTTGGGATATGGGGACGATTCGGCCCTCCAAGACGGAGACAATTTGGACAGCAGCAAGCATCACCAAGGATAAAGAGGCCAAGGAGCAGTTTCAGAAGCTGCACGTCAAGGACGGGGGGACATCCAGACAGACCGTCATTGGATGTGTTTTCCGTTGTTTTCCAAAGCTCGGAGCTTCCTGTATGTTTTCCTTTCATCCAGTTTGGGGCAGTAAGGTAGTCAGTGGTATTAATACTTATAGTAAGATATAGTAAGATACAGTAAGATATAGTAAGATAAGATGATGCAGCATCAATTTTGGTTGAAATGACCCATGGAGCATCATGACATACATCGATGATGCGAAGTGGGATATCGAGCCGAGGGGTTGCCGAGGATGTGAATGGCGTTGTGTGGTTTGAGCTGCAGCGCAAAAAGGCCCATCTCTTTTACATGCGCATGGACTATACAGACTCTTGGCGGTGAGCGATAAAGATGAAGTTTGGTTTTGGGTTCGAGCATTTTTTTTGTTAATAGTCACCTTGACGCCAGTACTGCTAGGACATGTTTTTGTACATGTGCATTATTATTGTCCAAAGAGCATGTGAACAATATAATTAACAATTCATTCGCCAGTCGCCAATTGCATTTTTATGTGCAGGGGCGCAGCAGAATCTGCGAACAGGTTGCTACAACAACTTCCGAATTCAAACCTGACTTTCATGGACGTCAGATATGACCCACTCTGATCCCTCTAAGAGTCTCCTCATTGGCATTGGTTGATGGTGGCTCCTTTCTTCACCGTGAGACATGGACAGAACTCCATTCCGCCCAAATTGAATACCGTAAAACAACAACCCCCCTGGTTTGATGTTGAATTCCATGTTGAGGTCCCACAAGGACATGAATGTTTTACTACCCTTTGGCAATCAAATGTGGCAATGGAAAACCCACCATTCTTTTCGACTCTCCCATTTAAATGTGCCAGTGATGGAGGGTTTCCCAGCCACAATGACACCGGATAGCCATGGCGTTTTACTGAGGACGTGATGATGGCACACCCAGATGCCTGGGGCTTCCCAGATACCAGTCGCGTCGTGGCCGCCAACCCTGGAGAACCTGTGAATCCCTTTCACGGTGCCCAGTCCGATCGGAATGGCGTATCGGAATGGCGTATCGGAATGATGGTCCATGGAGTTTGATGATAAATCCCTCTTAAGAATGGTGATTTTCTTTTTTTTTTTGTTTTGTAGCTATGTTATATAATTATATATATATATGTTATTAACCAGGCAAACTTGGTAAACTGTTCAATCTTTGTTCATCTTTGTTCCACTGCAAGTCTGCTCTCATCGAAGCGCAACATGAACGCTTGGTCACCACCCTGAATCTGAATGTGACATGGAACATCACGGAACCTAAAACAGGACCAAATCTTCGATAATTCTATAGGAACATCATGTCCTAGACCCCAAAAAAAATTGGGGTGTGTGAGATTTTCTGGACCAACGGGACTGCACCGCCTTATTTTTGTATCAATGGTGCATCGCTGTGCATGGCTCAGGTTGGTATGCTCAGCATTCCATCGATCCGGAGGCGGAGCTGGAAGATGTGGAGCTGCTTGGCGCCACGGATCTCCCGCGCAAGCGCGGACAGGCTGAAGATATTGGAACAACACCTATGAAACAGCCGCTGAAAATTAAACAACAAACACAATTTGTAGGATATTTTTTTAACATTTTATAACACTTTATAACATGTATAATTAACCATAGGGTAATTATGTTTTTTTTTTTATATGGCAGTTTCATGGGGGGCGGTACAGATGGTTATAACCTAATATTATATTTGGTGAAGATGAACATCTATTAAAAACCCGTCCACTTTGACATGTCCCATGTGGAGTTAACCACTACAGTGGTAAACTCCATTATAGTTGCTTAAACCCGGGCATATACTAATGTAATTGGTTTAAACTCAAACTAATGCGGTTCCGAAAAACTCTCAGTGTTTTATACATCAATCCAGAATTTTGTTTGTTCATTAAACATGTTTTTTCACTCAACATGTTTATTTCTATCATTTTTTACACCCCTTCAACAAAAAGTACCCTCTGGTAATTTAACATAACTATGGAAAATCACCATTTTTCATGGGTAAATCCACTATTTCTATGGCCATTTTCAATTGCTTTTTGTATGTTTACCAGAGGGTAGACTGATGATTGTTGAATGTTCCCTCCGTTCTATCCCCATCAGATCAGCCATAAAAAATCCGCATCATATCAGATATATATGCGCTGCATTGGGTTGGACGCGACGCAGCGTTTCAAACACGGTCGAGGTTTCGCTATACCTTGCGGCTTCGCAGCTTTCCCGAGACCACCTTTCAAGCCTTAGCGCTGGGGAAGATCCCAGAGTGGTGCCTTGGCCATGGATTTCAGCAGCCAAAACCTGGATTTGTATGCTGCAATTGACTGTAAATGTGGATTCCAAGCGGCACAACATTGGAAACAGCAAAAACCTGGATTTCAGGATCAACATGGATTTAAGTGACACCAAATTTAACGAACAAAAACGGGGATGTAAGTGGCAATAAATGGAAACCAAGTTGCAAGAATGCAACTTACGCTAATAGGGTGTGCCTGAAAGTGATGGTTTTGAACAGCATCCACCTTCCCAGTTACTTGAATGGCCATAAACTGGTTGACCAGATTCTGCTTTGTTGATCATTCCAGGTACCACCTCAATACATTCGGGATAGAATTGACGCCCATCAGTCAATTTACCATCCCTTAACACTGCACAGATGCAAGATCTTAAAAGTATGAACAATCATTTGTGAATCTATCATATTTTTATCGCATATAAATCGATATAAATCGGGTATCATATCAAAATTTCACATCTCTATCTAATCCGAATCTTGATAATCTTGCCTCATTTTATCCCAACCGCTCCACAGCCAAGGATCAAGCCCTACCTTTCCTTGCACGCGGAGGCTGAGGCCCCGGACGACCTGACAGTGGAAGAGGACGAGGAGGCCATGCCGACAGAGACGGGGAAGGCCATTGAGCTGGAGAACAACCTGATGATGGAGGCCCATCTGACAATTTCACCAAGCATCTGTTGGGAATTCAAAGAAGGGAGAGAGAGAGAGATATATATATATACGTAATATATCGTAATATATATATATATATACATATCTATATATATATACATATCTATATATATATACATATATATACATATCTATATATATATATACATATATTTAATATGATTATTTATTATTATTACTAATTATTGTTACTTTTTCTTCTTATTCTTATTATTGTTGTTTTATTATATATATATATAATATCCCCCAAAACAGAACAGTAATTGCGGTCGCTCTTTGATATAAGAATTTTAAAGCAACATCATAGTAAAAAAAGGCACACACACACAGATACATTTGTTTGGAATTAATTGATACATATATGGGTATATACATATGTGTGTATATATGGATGGAGGCGGCAATGGAGAACAACCTTTTCCCACTGGTTGGCGGGTCAATCAACGAACATGATGCTATACTGGGGATATATATATATATACAAATATATGGCTGGTTGATTTGCTGTACTAAACTCAATGCCATAAAGCTCCACAGTGGGATCAAGAATGCCATAAACAATCCCCAAGTATGAAGCATAGAAGGCTCATGAAAGGCTCATGAAATTGTGAAATTGATGTGATAAATCACTACTCTATCGGAATTGATGATGATTTTGGATCCTCCATGCCTATGCCATTTTGGAGCGACGTCACTGAAGTCAGAAGAGAGACTTCAGATCAAGAGAGTGAGAAAGTAGCACATACTGCACCCTCCGGTCATTTAACATAGCTATGGAAAACCACCATTTTTATAAGGAAATCATATGTATACATATATACATATATATATATATACATACATATATATATATATATATATAACACATTACCGAAGGGTAAATCGGGGGTTTGGGGCTGAACATGGACGGAAAAGTGGCACAGGTTCTGCCCTTGATATTTGAGAAATGGGACGTGGTGATGGGGGTGATGGGGGTGATGGTGCTGATGATGATGGTATATGATGGGGGGGTTATTGTCGTTATTGTGTTAATTAGTTATTATATTGTTATTCCTTGTTTATTCTTATAACTATTTATCTTATAACAATAATTATATATATATATATATTATATATGATATGCGTGTTATTACTGCTATTTAATCTGATTGTCATTATTATGTTGTTTATCACTATCACCACCATCATCAACACCATCACCAAACTCTCACCGCTCTCGGTTCACAGGCGGGGCTCGAAGATGGCGATAATCTCTACGTCAAGTTGGACGAGTTGAAATTGGCGCGTGAACGAACCACCGGCCCCGACGTCTTAGACGCGGACCTGAGGGCTTACAGACGTTTGATTGCAGTGGTCGGAGACCGGGATTGCGGTGTAAATGACATAATGACATAATGTCAACCCAGGATATTAAACCAAAGAATTAATTTATCCTG